>OY804610.1:19745801-19990801 GCA_963680895.1 Fragum sueziense
TACCTCCCTTTGGGGCCCCATAAGGGGCCAAAAAGGGGTAAAATAGGGTACATCTTAAAAAATATTCTTCTCATGAACCGGCTGTTGGATTCGATTCACATTTGGTATTTAGAGTCTTTAGGGCAAGGACAACAAAGTTTGTACAAGAGAAAAAAATCCGTCCAGAAATGGCCGTGCTGGGGATGGGGGATGGGAGGGGGGGTCGAGTTATTAGTTAACTTAACATTTTCGACTTCTTTTTGAGAACCATTGGACAGATTACAACCAAACTTGGCAGGGAGCATCCCCATGAGAAGCCGCTTCAGATTTGTATGAATCATGGAGTTATCTCCCTTTGGGGCCCCATAAGGGGCCAGAAGGGGTTAATTAGGGTACATCTTAAAAAATCTTCTTCTCATGAACCAGCTGTTGGATTGGATTCACATTTGGTATTTAGAGTCTTTAGGGCAAGAACAACAAAGTTTGTACATGAGAAAAAAATCTGTCCAGAAATGGCCGTGCTGGGGAGGGGGGATGGGGGGGGGTGTTGCATTATTAGTTAACTTAACATTTTCGACTTCTTATCAAGAACCATTGGATGGATTTCAACCTAACTTGGCAGGAAGCATTCTAATAGGAAGCCGCTTCAGATTTTGTACAAATCATGGAGTTATCTCTCTTTGGGGTCCCATCAAGGGGGTAAATTGGGTACATCTTAAAAAATCTCCTACTCATGAACCAGCTGTTGCATTGGATACACATTTGGAAGTTAAAGTCTTTAGGGCAAGGACTATAAATTTTGTACAAGAGAAAAAAATCCGTCAATAAATGGCTGTGCTGGGGATGGGAGATGGGAGGGGTTCATGTTATTACTTAACTTTGAACATTTTCTACTTCTTTTTGAGAACCATTTGACAGATTTCTACCAAACTTGGCAGAAAGTATCCCAATGGGAAGCCGCTTCAGATATTTACAAATCATGGAGTTTTTGGGCCCCAAAAGGGAGTAAATACGGTACATATTAAGAAATGTTCTATTGTTGGATTTAATTTACATTCGGTATTTGAGTCTTTAAATAAGTTTGGACAAGAGAAAAAAAGACTGTCAAGAAATGATGGTACTGGGGGATAGCGCTTTTAGTTAATGTTTAACATTTTCCATAACTGTTTCTGCTCATTTGATTCAGGTGACCGATAAGGCCCTCTGGGCCTCTTGTTTAAGTTGTTGCCAATAAGGGAGACACACGCATTTAACCCTTTCCCAAACAAGACCTGGTTTTGACGTCCCTAATAGAAAATGCTTGGGAAAACATTGAAACAAAAGAAGAAACTGCTCATTAACAGCAGTTTCTACTTTTGTCTCAACATTTTCTTTGCCATATTGTACATGAATATTATCTTTATTAACACTCCTTTTGTCATTTGTGGCAGTTTTTGAAGTGGATTACCCTAAATTTTTGTCGTTTGGGAAAGGGTTAAAAATGAGACATAATCGATAAATTGCATATAAATCCGAACTGTTGTCCACAACAATTTGTTCAATTTTAACATAGAAATATAAATTTCTCGTACACGGCGCAATAATTTGGCTTGAAATTTTCAGAATTTTCATAAGGAAATATGCTCTTTCATATAAAAATAAAAGTAAAATTAATGACAAAAAATTCTGAAATGTCACTTTAATTGAGGCAAAATAATGAAATGCTGAATTAGAGCACTATCTCCTTTTTGCCTCATTATTTTCTATGCTATATTCAGCCAAAATTTCATCTTTGTGTGCATCCATCTTGTCGTCTGAAGCAGTTTGCCAAGTGGAACTGAACAGTTCAAATTTTCATCGTTTGGGATAGTACGTGTTAATGGAATCTAGCTCTGATAGACTGGATCTAATAGACTAGATGCACATGAGCGATTGTGCAGCAGTGCTACAAATAAAGACAGTCCTCTGTGACTCATTGGGATTAGGAGACACTCCACAACGGGAAATGCTTCCAGGTGGTAGTATACAAACATAGTTCCGTCAAAAATGGATTTGCTCCTTTTGTTGCATTGATTCTGTGTGCATAGAATAGGCAAATGCATGAAATGTGGTTCTGCATACTGGCAGACCATCAGTGTACTGCTAGGATGTGTTTTAATGAATTTGAATAAAGTATGACAATCTGGAGTAACCAATGTCTACATAATACTGTTTGTAAATTATATCGTAATTAATTCGACTAACTATGTGGCAATGACAGATACATTGTCTTAAACCTGAGTAATTAATCTTATAGCACGATTTTAATTCTGAATCAATAGCCTTTTATCCAAATGTAAATGAAATTGTCTATTTTTCGTCGGCCAGTCTTTTTTGGACATCTATAGGATAGGACTGGATTGCTAATAATGCTCTTTACCATCATTTTTGTTTCTGACTTTCCTATGAGGTGGGCATTTTTGCTAGAGATAATTTTATTACTGTGACTCTAAATTGTTTCTTTTCTTCAGAAACCCTGTAACTCCAGCATGTTAAATCTTTCAGTTACAATGTCTTGGAAGAAGTGATATTATGCCTCGACTCTATTAGTCGCTTTTCAACCAAAACCTTGTAACTGCAGCTTGTTTTAAGCTGCAGTTACAAGGTTTTTGTTGAAAAGAAGTGATGTTATGCTGGGTTATAATGTCTGTTGGAGTGATACATAAAATACACATGTAATGCATTTATTGTTGATGTTTTCTCTGACAGACTGCCAAACTAAATATCTGCTGGGTTCTGGAAAATGGTGTCTCTTATGACAGTGGAGAATGATTTAATACAGTTTACTGTGACATAATTTCTGACAAACAATACTATTTCGTAGGTTTTGCTGTAAAATATCGCAACTATGGCTTGATTCAAGCTGTAGTTACGATATTTTGTAATTAACACAGACGATTTATCAGGTGAAATTGGTAGACCCAGTCCATCCTTAGAACAAGATTTGTCCGTTTTGAGACCACCATCATGCTTTCAGATCAGCTTGGCCATATAATGCAGTCTGATCAGGATTATGACTTAACATTATAGGTAGAATTTTGTGTAACAAAGCATTGTAGATGCTTATTATCGGACTGCACTCAGTCATAAGAGAGAGTTGCTGCAAGTTTGGTCAGAAATGCCTTTTAAGGAACCAATTTTTTATGTCTCGGCCTAATTATGTATGATATAATTGTTACTCTAGTGATGCACTTTATAAATGCAATAAATAACCATTCCCCCCCTCCCCTCCCCCAACATAAAATCTTCACACTATTATTGTCTAGATTTAAAGTCATGGGGCTGATGTGGTGCATAATTTGTAATCGTGGTTGGTTTGATCACCAGCCATTTCAGTTCTATGGATGAGACTATAAACCCTGGCCCTGTGGCCCCGTCTCAAGTTGACCTCGGCAGTTGAGTGGGAAGTAGAACTACATCCAATCCAATCAAAATTTAAAGTTGAAAATTTCAGTTAGGAAAATTGTAGAGGAAATAAAAGAGAAAAATTCTTGGTCTTAACATTTTCTTGTTTCCTCCAGTTTTTACGTCAAAGAGCGTTGATAAAGCTCAAGTGATAGAAAATGCACATGGTTATCTTAACGATTTATCTTTGATGCTTTATCCTCGAGGGATTTGTGATAATGCTTGCCAAATAAAATATCAATATTGAGTTGTTCAGAATTGAAGTTCCACCTGGAATTAAACCCATTACCAGACAGCAAAATTTTAGTCTGATCTAAATTCAAAGATGCTACAGATGATAATGAAATTCTATATTTTTGGGGGTCTTTCTGAGTAGAAAATATTTCTGGAAATGATGAAATTGCTTGTGACAAGCAATTGCTTCCTTTTCCACAATGTTTTCAAAAGCATGCATTTATCTTGTGGTTGTCGTAACAGGTCAAGACCTTTTCCAGATGATAAAATTTAGGGCAGATTCAAATTCACAGATGTTTCATTATGACATAATCAATGATACAGGGAGGATATAATTAGTATGATGTAGCATAGAAAATACCCAGAGATAAGAGAAAATGCTGATTTTATGACAAGCAATTTCTTAATTTCCCACAATGTTTTCTACCCAGACAGGTAAAAAGATAAAAAAAATCATTGACTTGAAATTGTTGTTTGTAACGTCTTAATCTTTGAATTTGGACCTGTCTAAAATGTTGCCAGTCTGGTAATGGTTTAACTCATTACCAGATGACAAATCTCAAACTAAACTGAAATTTTACATTTTTGGTCATTTTGTACAGAAAACATTGTGGGAAATGAAGAAATTTCTTGTCACAAGCAATTTCTTCATTTTCCACAATGTTTTCTAAAGCCTTTATATTGTGGGGAGTCAAAAGGTGTCACTGTGTGGTAATGGGTTAACCCTCTCCCATGACCTGGTTTTGACATCCCTTTAAGAAATTGCTTGGGAAAACATTGAGGCAAAAGAAGAAAATGCTGATAAACAGCATTTTCCCATTTTGCTATAATATTTTCTGTGCTGTAATATTTACAAATCCTACTTTAAGTGAAACCTATTTTATCATTAGTATCATAGGATTGGTCCATCCCAAAATTTTCTGGGAAAGGTTTAGGGTTGCAGTTTGTTATTGATCTCAAAAACTGCAGTAAGCTGCTGGTTGTTTGAATTAGGTTCTCTACAGGGAATAAATAAATGTCTGTTTTTGTTCCCTATCTGAGAATTCAGGGAATATTTTGTCTAAGTTCTTAGAACATCTTTCCTTAGAAACCTTTCATTCCAAAAAGACCATAAAAATTATTATGGGAAGCCAATAAAGTCAATATATGGGAAAAATTTGGACCATTTATTATATGATCTAGTCCCAGCTGTTACCAAGCATGAATGTGGAGAACATCTCCTGATAATTATGACTGATATGTAGAACATTGTTGAAAGTAATGTAAAGCCAAACAGATGTAGTACATACAAAGTTTTTAACAAGGCAAAGCCAATTTAGATATCAATGTAGAAGTTAACTCTTGATAGGAAACACTGATGCCTTTTCAAACTGGAATACCTCTGGCTCGATCATCTATTATCGATCAAACCCTATGTTGCTATTGCTCATTAGAATCGTCTCGTTTAGAGGATTCTAATGAGTACCCACAACATAGGGTTCTGACGAGAAATAAAAGATTTAGATCACAATTATTTAGGCTTATCAAGAGTGCGGATGGTGGAAGACATAAAAGAATAGGGATTCTGACTGCTATCAATATGTTTTCCCTAGAGGAAAGTAAAGAGAAAAGTGTTGATGCAAAATTGTTGTAACTGCATATAATTCAGCATTGTAGTTACAATATTAGAGTATCAAACTTTGGAAATTGATTATTGCAAAACTATCATAACTGCATAAAATTCTGTATGTACATACACTATTTTAGCAACAAACTTTGGAAATTGATTACACCTGGTTTTACCTGGAAAATACAAAGCAAGCCAGATTAACCCTTTCCCAAATGGCAAATTTTAGGCTGGTATAAATCAAAAACTGCTGCAGACAACAAAATGGAGGTTGATAAAGATTGAATTTGTGCACAATATAGCATGGAAACAATTGAGGCAAAAGATGAAAAAAATGAAAATGCTGGTTAATCAGCATTTTCTTCTTTTGCCTCAATGTTTTCCAAGACATTTTGTATAAGGGATGTCAAAACTAGGTCTTGTTTGGGAAAGGTTTAATGTAGTCTAGAGAGCTTCAGATAAGAGGAGTTGATAATAGTCAGATTTCAAAGTGTATTTTATCAATAATGAATAATCAAACCCTTAATTGTGGGTTCTCATTTGAATCGTCTCGCTGAGACGATTCATATGAATACCCACAATATAGGGTTAGGATTAGAAATAAAGGATTAAGAATTTTGATTTATCTAGGGCTGTTACAATGAATTTGCTCCAATATTTATCTCAGAGAGTACTATGTCTGGAACAACATGAAATTGAATGCTAATTCTACAGACCCTTTCCCAAACAACAGAATTTCAGGACTTGTCCAAATTCAAAGATGATGTGTATTATAAACAGATCTTCCTTAAGGTAAACCATGATATTAAAGTAGTAGAAAAGGCTTGGAAAAACACTGCATTGCAAAAGAAGGAAATGTTTATAACCACCTTTTCTCATTTTGCTTCAATATTTTCTATGCAACATTGTACACAAATCTTGTCTATATCAACAGCCATATTGTCACCTGCCTGCAGCAGCTTTTCAACTAGAACTGTCTAAATCTTTGCCATTTTGGAACAGGTTAAAGTTGACCTGGCTAGCCATCCATTAATTTTGTATGTAGAAAAACTATTACTAATGTTGAATCCTATAATATTTTTCAGGGGACATGGCATGGGGACTCAAGGTCAAGCGAACAAGGTCAGATTATATACCAGTATCCACTATCAAACCGACCAATCAACATGAACCAGATCGGTAACCATGGAAACCAAGGTCACAACCAAGGTCAGACGGGTGATATTACGATGTTCAATACTACAGAAGCGATCACAAACACGACTGCGACAATTATTTCTGCGGAGAATGAGGATGCTACGATCAACACCTCACAGACGGACAATCAGACGAACAATCGACCGCTACGATTTACCTTCGCTAACAGTCAGACGATTCGATCGTCGTTGACGTCATCGTCGGAAAGTTCCGACAGCACTGGTTCCAAAACAACAACATGGGGTGAGGTGAGGTCTGGTTCCCCAACCAAAACAAAACGGGAACCATCGTTTGATAAAACAAAGAATATAAACTCTCCGCCTAATTCTCCGTCGAAAAACAAAAATGGCCGACAGATGACATCATGGAAAGATGTCTCTCCGACTAAATCTAGTTCAAGTTCAGATTTGGAGCACAGTAACCATAGCAACAAAAGTGGAGATTTTACGAATAAATTATTCAGATTCGCAAACAGAATGAAAGAGGGAACAGATTCAAGCGTTAGTTCAGAAACCGACCAAGGGTCACATGACCACCTTAATGAATATGCAAAGAATCAACCTGAAACGTCAGCCAATCAGGTTGCAGAACACAAATGTGATTGTAAAAATTTAGCCAATAGTGGATCCCCTAATAAAACTGTTTCAAACGCATTCTCTACAAAAATGCAGAATGTTTTTACCAACAGTACGTCTTCGTTGAGCGAAAATGAAAATGCATCCCCGAAGAAAGAAAAAGGGTCCCCTGATGAAATTTGTGACAATGACTATTATTACGAAGACGACTTTAGTGTTCAGTTTGACACAAACATTCGGGAAACATCAGTGACTCCTATAGATTCTGACCCAAACACAACAATCTTGGATTTTCCAAATATGGTCACAGGCAGTTATTTGTGTTTTAATACAGGAGGCTCTTCGAATGTTAGTTTTAATAACTCTAAAGCATCATCCAATGTGAGTCTGAATAATATTCGGGGATCACATGTAATTCTGGACACGGAGGAAAAGGTTCAGTATGATTCAGAAGACCTCTCGGGAAATTCCGGATCGCATAATTCCACAATGGAAATGTCGTCGAGTGAGCGTGATATCATGGGATCAAGTGATGTTATAGATTTGAGTGACGGACCATTGTTTACGCCGACTCCGTCACATCTATTGTCGACGGACAGTCTGGATAAAAACGTACATGACAAACCCGATGGACAAGTTGCTGAAATGAGCGGGAGTAATGGTTCAAGTGATACAAACTTAAATGTGGATTGTTGTCCGCGGAAGGAAGAATATTTTTTGTCTTTTGACGGGTCACATTCTCGTGTTTCTGGATCGGAGACCGACATCTCCCTCTCGTTTACGTCACATGACTCGTGTCCAGGTCACTGGGTGCATAGTGATAGTGCAACATCGCATGAGTCGGGTATCCACGGAAACATTCAAGGATTTGTTCATGATCGCGGACATGTGTTACTCTCCAGTAATGAAGGGCAAGAAGAGAGTTCGGACAGTTTCCATATTTGTTTTAACAAGTTATCTCCAATGCATAAAAATAACCATCATTACACGGCAAGGGATAATCTATCTGGTGTTTTGTTAAAGAAGCTGGTTACAGTGCGGGAAACTTTACCGGAAAGTACTGAGTCGAGTGAGGAAGAAAACATAAAAACCAGTACAACTCTTACAGCTGGCAGTAAAGAAATGTCATCCGGAAGTCCAGTACTTTCTCCGAAAAAACTAATAAAACCACAACCGGAATCTATTTCAAAAATAAAAGGAACTCCGAAACGTAAACTGCCAAAATCGGAAAATCTGTATCTTGTTGGCGTGGGTAAACCTGAAGAGATTCTGCGTAAAGCGTCGGTACACAGTCATACATTACCCAGAATGAAAAAATTAGTGTCATGGAAACAATTGAAAGGTCTGACGGCCATTAATAAAGGAGAGAAATCGAGTGTGAGTTTACCGGAGTTGAATAGTTCCGCGACCACATGGCAAACTGTCTCCGCGATGAAATGTCGAAAACTGAGTGACATTAGCGACAGTTTCCATGGGAAGAGACATTCAGCCTCGTTACTAGAATTTTACCAAAGAATGAAAAGTCAGTCTAATCCAGTGTCACCGGAATCCATGAATAAACTGGAGCAAATACTTTGGCCTAATTTCATTGGACATAAATCAAAGATGGCCGATATGAGTGATTCATCAAATTCTTCACAAGAATACGGACAATGTCAGTGCTGTCAGCCTAACACACTAAACCCTGTAAATATGGGGGTCAATAAGGCGTACACCAACAAACGCATCTTCGATTGGCTGAAAATGGAATGTTCTTCATCGTCAAAAGATTCAAATCGACCAAATTCTCTCGCATGTCAGACAGGAAATTTAAACGAGTGTTTTAGTAAAGAGACTGTTATATCTCCGCAGACTGTTACGTTATGGGGTGGGACTAAAACGGTTGGGTCACAATTCCCGCCTTCGACGAAGGACTGTGGTATGCAAACATTGTGTAATAGTGATGGAGGGAAACATTTTGGACATACATGTGGTCTGAAACGCGACCAGGCATTACAAACGTCAGATTTTGAAGAGGAGGAAATATTATCGTTGCTCTCTGAAAACTTTGATGACTTTAATTTCCTCCGATCAAATGAAGGTATCGCAAAAGACTATTTGAGTTGTCCAGAAAGACTGTCTGTTGAAAAAGAGTTCAGTCGTAAAATTTCTCGTTCTAAAAGTGCTGATGGAGAATACAGACGACATGTCGAACAAAAAGATCGAACATCAACTTCATACCAAGATCACACAAGTCGGAGATCAAGTGATTGTAAAATCGGCAGATCAAAATCAGCAGGTCGAGTTTGCTCTCCATTCAGAAGAATGGGTATCAGTAACTTTTATACATACCAGTCGCTCCCAGACATGGCATTCCTGACGTCCTCCATTTCCCTTGATAAAGAAGAGAGCAAAGAATCTTTGTTTGATCCGATGAAGTTAGATTTACCCGTTCCTGTAACCATAGCACCAAAAACTGAACTTGAGAAACTCAACATTTACCAGCAGAAAACTGGCTCAGTCTGTTTACACAATAAATCCACACAATCCATGGAAGGTCAAAGGTCTAAGTCAAGCACCGAAGGTCAAAGTTCAAAGGTCAGTCATAAAACTCAAACTGAAAGTGGGTCAAGCAGTAGTGGTATCTTTACAAGTTCAGCATCTTCTGCTACCGACCCAGCTTTCTGTGAATGTAGGTCAAGGTCATACAACAGTCCAGAAAACGACCTTGAAAGGTTAATATTTTACCCACCCCATACTGAACTCAAAACAAAGACCTCCAAGTTGTGTCAGGGGCCTAAACGACGAGCACACTCTGTACCTAGTCATCTGTCAGACTGCTCAGGTACCAATCTAAAAATAGACAAATATGCTAATGAGGTCCACCCACAAAAGGGGCCAGGGTCAAAGGTCAATAGTGGTAGCCAGGAGAAAAATTTGCAATCACAAAGTTCAAAGGTCAAGAAAGGATCGAAGGACCAGAGTAGTAATGAGAATTTGTATGCTTTAGAGGAAGAGCAAACGCCGGTCGCCTCACCAGAACAACCATGTGTCCACGGAAATGGTTGCCATGGCAATGGTTGTCAAGTGATCAACGGAAAGCATTTAGATTATATTGGAGAAGGAAAATTTGTGAGTGAAGAATGTGAATTTACAAATAGCGACTTTTACAATGCTATAGAAAAAGGAAAGATCATGATTGTGGAGAATGACTATTATAGGGGTTTGTCGATGGGTATTGATTCGACTTCATCTAGTGGGAGTTCTGTACCAAATGGGGACAGAAAACCGCTGAAATCTTGTCTTCGAAAAAGGAACCGTGGTTTACGATCAAGATCGATGTCGGCTGCTGATAATTTCAACCTGAATTTTGAAGAGCTGGAAGAGAAGGTGAAGAATCGACACTCGTACGCTTGTGATGAGGTCTACATCGTGTCGGATGAGCACGGACAACTCATGATGTACCAAGCAGACGATAGTGCAGAACCTGTGATGTTTTATCTTGGTGAGTTTTATCTACAGTCGACACTCGTTATCTCGACATCGGATAAGTCGAAATTCCGCTTCAGTCGAAGTGAAAGTCATTTCCATCCTCAACATATGGATTTCGAAATGTTTAATCAAAATAATACCGAAACAAATACAGCCATTGAAATTTAGTAGGAAAAGGATAGAAATTGCTCGTTTCGAGCAATTTCTTTCCTGTTCCTACTATATTTCAATCATGGACACATATGATGCCCATCAAAAATGGTTAAAAAACATTTTCATCAAAAATAATCAAAATCAGATGAGTCGAACTCCGGATATGTCAAGGTATTTTGACTGCCCCTCTGACTTTGACACAATGAGTGTCAACTGTAATATGCCCCATATCGAAGCTTTGGGGGCATATTGTTTAACTCATGTCCGTTTGTCTGTCAGAAAACTTAACCTTGGCCTTTTCGGGGGCATTAGTGT
Source organism: Fragum sueziense (assembly GCA_963680895.1). Lineage (NCBI taxonomy): Eukaryota > Metazoa > Mollusca > Bivalvia > Cardiida > Cardiidae > Fragum > Fragum sueziense. The sequence goes on from OY804610.1 coordinate 19,756,755, forward strand.
TCCACAAGCACATCTTGTTCGTCTCTGCAATTTCAGCATTGGATGTAGTCCATGCAACATCCTTTGGGATTGTCAAAACTAGTTGTTAACCCATTACCAAAAGACACAATTTTTGGGTAGTCCAAATCGAAAGAAGTTGCAGACGACATTTCAATGTGATGAAATTTCTAAGTTTTATAGCTTTTTGGGTAGAAAACATTGTGGGAAATGAAGAAATTGCTTGTCACAAGCAATTTCTTCATTTCACACAATGTTTTCCAAAGCTGTGAGGAGTCAAAAGGAGTCACTGTGTGGTAATGGGTTAATGTGCCAATGTAGCTGTATATTCATGACATTTAGTTTTGGATGTTTCAAAGATGTTTCAAAGCTCAAGGTAAGAGGTCAAGGTGAATTATCAACATACCTATGGCTCAGCGTGAAACAGTTGTAACTGCTTATATGTTTATAGGCAGTTGCATTTTGGTGGCATTAGTGTTTAACATTCTGTTTTGGAAAGAGTGACACCTAACAAAGATGGGACAGTCTAAAATTTCAGTCTCCCTGAAAGGTTCCCATTGCCAGATGGCAAATTTCTAGACTGTTTCAAATTCGAAGATGTTGCAGGCGACAATTTAAAGGGCGACGGTAACAGATGGTCTAATTGCAAAAAATGAAATTTTTTGAAAAAATATGCAAAACTTTTGTGTTGACCACCTCGGGATGGTTAATAATATGCGATTCAGACAGAGAATGAGCCGAAATTACAAGACAGATAGCTGAATTTAGGGAGAATCCAAGCCTAAATTCAACCCCATCACTGATGGGGTTAGAATTATTTTTAAATTGTTGCGCATGCGCATACAGCGCGGACCATGATTCAAACGAGATTCATACTTAAATTTCAATATGACGTCATCATGTATGTTGTGACGTCATTTAAGAAAGTCGCATGTCCTACTGTTTTGACCTACTTTCGACATCGCTTCATGAATTTGGTATCAAATTGCGAAAAAATGAGTCGTTGCTTCAATAGTTTCTCGTAATCATTTAATCAGGTCATATAAAGCTTAAAAAGTGTACATTTCGTTTGTATTTGACAATTTTTGGGTCCAAATCTGGGAAATAGTAGCTTTAAAGTCAACAGAATTTTTACAATCTTTGGTCTTAATGGGTAGAAAATATAGTAGTTACTAGTAAAGGAAGTTAATGCTTATGGCAAGCAATTTCTTCATTTCCCACAATGTTTTCCAAAGCCTTTATCTTGTTGGGTGTCAAAAATGTTCAATATGTGGAATTAGATTATGTTGATAATTGAAATGATTGGTTAATCATTATTTTGAATGACAGCAGCATTTCCTCGATTTCCGGAATATCCCTTTTTACTTGATCAGCCACAAATAATACAAACCTTTTATTCAAATTAGTTTTGCTCTCTGCATATAAATGGCATCAGGCCACCAGGGAAATATTGCTAGACATATTTAAAAATGCTGTAACTAAAGCTTGAATAACCTGTAGTTACAGCAATCTTGAATGTGACGGACGATATAGTCGCTTTTCATCAAAAACCTCATAACTGCAGCTTTAAACAAGCTGCAGTTGTGAGGTTTTTGAAGAAAAGTGGCTATATGTTCAGAGGCTTTTTGTGTCTTTGAAGAATGCAATATTTAGGGATAAGAGCTAAACTAATGTAAATGCATGTAGAATTGTTTTCACTTACAACAGTTTTGTGCTGTCTCAGACTCATCAATATTTTGCTATATTCTCTGTGTTGTATGGTAGGAAATTCCATAAAATTGATGATCATTTGATAGAAAGGAAAATAGACCCTTTCATTCTATGTTTTTACAATGCCATTTTTCCACCATTCGAATATTCATGGATATTATACTAATTATTAGGTTCTCAAGATCTCTCGAATGTATAACAGTGGCCACCATGGGTGAATTTCACCCATACCGCTCTGCAAGTACATGTATAACAACTGAAGCAGACCGAACAACTATTTAAGGCTATGCAAGAAACATTTGCAAAAGGGTTGATTTGTTTTGATTATGTCATTTACACGCATTTACTTTCACATTCAGTATGGCGGTCTCTGTATTACACTCGAGATCATGTTGCAACTGGTAATTTGTTGCAAACAGTCTCGAGGGTCGCGATTGATTTTTCCACCAGAAGTCTTCCAGCATGTGTTATCAACACTGATACTACTGTATTCAAAGTAGTATCAGTGCTGATAAAAGATTTTGTAACAAAGCTGACAGTTGATCAAAACATAACGGCACAAAATACATTGCTATTGCATTGTAGGTAAAGACGGGGAATGTCACATGACCGAAGGCACCAAAAATCACCTTGAAAACTTCGGCAGTTTCCCGAACTTCGACATTCAAGTCGTGGACAGCATACACGGAAGCGACAGCTCGACTGATCGAAGCGAGAATGGCGGAAATAAACGGAAAAGTGTCAGCTTTGCGTCGGAAGTGTCGTTTCAATCCATTAGTCCGGCGATATCGCCGAAAAAGCCCCTGAATGTTGATGAGACGGAGAATAAATCTGAATGTTCGGATGCCGATGTTAATGAGAATGATCGACAGAAGAATGTTGATGAACAGGGTGGGAAGAAAGAGGGAGAAACAAAAGAACAAATGGGTAAGTTAAGGTAGATTACCCCTAATGAGATTTATGCAAGGGCGAAATCAATCGGGCGACGTCGTAAACGTTGGGCGGTAGAACGTTCCACCACCGAATGCTTACGACGTCATCAGAATAGATTCGGATACGTAACAAATGTTTAACGAATGTTTTACAACGTCATACAAACAATTTCGACGTCATGTGAATCTCATTAGGGGTGGACTACCTTAGTTAACCATTTCCCAAACAGCAAAAATTCAGAGTGGACTGGATCGAAGGCTGCTGCCGACAACAAAATCAATGCTGATAAGGCAAAATTTGTGTGAAATACAGCATGGAAAATATTGAGTCAAAAGGAGAAATTAATGGTTTATCATAGCATTATCTTCTTTTGGCTTAATGTTTTCTCATGCTAATTTTTTATGGACATCAAAAACAGGTCTTGTTTGGGATAGGGTTAATTGATTCGTTAACTATCACTTAGTTAAACCTTATCCAAATGGCAAAAATTTAGTCTGATTCACATTAAAAGCTACATAAGGCAGCGAATAGGATGGTTTGTTAAAGGTAGGATCTGTGTATAATATAGCGCATATAATATTGAAAATATTTAGGCAAAAGGAGAAATTGCTGGTTATCAGTATCATTTCCGTTTGCCTGAATAGTTTCCAAAGCTTTTCCTATCAGGTAATGTTTTGGAATGGGTTAATCAATCCTTTCACAGACAACAAAATCGTATACTGCTAAAAATTCAAGGGATTTGCTTTTCACAAAACAAATGCTACTGAAGAAAGATAGCTTGTTTAAAATTGCATTTCTTCTTTTCTCTCTATGTTTTGAAAAGCTGCTGTTAAAAGGTCTCCAACAAATAATAGAACTGCTATGTTTTGATACTGGTGACATCCTTCAATGCATTTTTGGTTGTCTGAAATTATGTTGTTTGTAAGAATTTGGGTGCATAGTCCGAGCCCGCATAGTCCTAACCCTTCTTGTGCAGACCTTGTTATATTCCTGTAATGACCAAATGACCATATTCCTGTAATGACCAAAGCTCTGGCAGGCAGTATAGACTAAGATCAGCCTGCACAGACATGCAGTCTAATCTTCGACAACACTGCCTGCTATCTACTCAGTTATAGTGGCAATTATTTTAAGGCCCGGTCACATACGATATCGCGGCCGTTCCGCGGCCATACCATGGCTAAAAAATCTCAAAGTATTTTGGACGTGGTTGGACGCGGTAACTTTGGGTCAATTTTGTTTTAGCCGTGCTATGGACGCGGAATGGACGTGGTACGGCCGCCGGCGGCTGTTCCACTGCCGAAACACTACCGTAGCACGGCCTACAATTTCCAACCGCGTCTAGTGTTAAAACACGCGACAAGATACCACGTCCACATCGCGTCTGAATCACTGCCATAGCACGGCCATAGCACTGCCATTCCACGGCCATAGCACTGCCATTCCACTGCCTAATCGCGGCTAAACTGTCCGTAACGCATATAATGCTATTTTCCCACTGCAGATCAGATCAAATTGAACAAACCATATCAAGCGATCTTGCACGGATCGAGTTCGGCCGGCATGTGTAATGGAGAGTAGTTTAGGTGATTCAGCTTTATCTACATCGCTCGGACTTCAAATTCAAATTTTTTGACATTTCAAAAATTGTCGTATGCGACCGAGTAGGAGATTGATCTAGGAACGACTATGTATTTATCGCTTAGAAGATCGATCTAATCGAGAGTCAGTCGTGTCTGAAGGTCAAGCGTGATCGGATTGATATCTTTAACCCGGCCTGTACACAACCTGCATTCGGTCACCCCGACTTGTACTCGATTCACCCTATCAAAATGACTGTAGAGGCTATTTTTTGATTGTCTAAAGATCAAGAAGGAGTCATTTATCATAGGTTCCCACTGCCGACCAGATCAACTCGATCAAGCCAAATCAAGCGATCGAGTTTAGATCGATATCGATCGGCCTAGGTAATCGGAAATGGTCTGGTAATCGAGTTTGATCTGAATCGCTTCGGCTTCTTTCTGTTTTTTTTTTTTTTTTTTTTTTTTTTTGTAAAAAAAAATATTGGTGTGCGATCGAGTGAAAAAAAACGATCGGGAAGCGGATGTGTATTGATCGGGTAGAAAATCGACCCGCTCGGGAAATGATAGTTGCTGGGAATATCTTTCGCTCGACCAGCACCCAACCTACACTCGATAACCTCGACTTGTACTCGAGTGAATCCAGATACTATTAACTCATCCTCTGCTTCATCTGCCAATCCGACCAAATCGACTATTGAAGTCGGGTTGATCGGATAGAGATCGAGAAAAAGTTGTTTTGTCAGGATTGGTCGGGGAATTCAAGCGATCGACTTGATTTGATCGGCAGTGGTAACCTATAATTAGTTGGATTTTGCCAGAACTTAATTCTAGAAACACTGCCGATCAGATCAACCAAGTTCCCCGTTAAACCGCACTTACTTATTTCTTCTCAATCTCTAGTCGATCAACTTCGACCTCTGAAGTCGATTTTATCGATTGGCCTGATGACACAGAGGTCGAGCAGATCGGGTTGCAGTTAAGTATCAAACAAGTACAAGTCGAGGAGATCGACTGCAGGTTTGGTGCAGGTCGTGTAAGATATCGTCTTTGTAAATGCAAAACCTCGTATCTCGCTTTTGGAAAATTTTAAAGGGGAGGGAAAAATGTAATAACTTTTCCCAAACTAAAATGTTTTACTTGAAATTTGGACATATTGTTTATAAATAATGTATCATTGATACTGATCGGTAAAAATATCTCAAAACCTGCGAGAATTGTCTAAACTGGACACACAAGTTTGTACTTTGAAAATCGTAAGAATCGACATACGAGGTTTTGCATTTACACTGACGATATATCACCTCCATCACACTCAATCTCCAGACACGATTGATTCTTGATCAGATATATCTATATATCTACCCAATCAAAAATTGCTTCCCGATCTATTTTCTACGCGATCGCCCACGAATGTTTTGAAATGCGAAAAATGAGTGTGGCACATGAGCGGTGCAGATCCAGAAACGATTGATTCTTGATCAGCTATATCTTCTAGCCGATTACAAAATCGCTTCCCGATCAATTTTCTATGCGATCTCTAACGAATATTTCAAATTACAAACAAGCAAGTAAGAAGCCTGAGCGGTGAAGATCACGCTCGATAACCCCTACCAATTCTTTTTACCCATGTCGTGCAAAATCGATACGTAATAGATCGATAGCTCAGATTTAATCGACTTAATTTGATCGACAGAGGAAACCTAGCATAAGCCACCGAGTTGATTTGATTGCTAGTATATAGGCAACTAGCACCAAGGCAGTCGTTCACGACTAGTCTTTACAGTTAACAGAAAATTTAGATATCTAACCAAAGCTTATCATGCTAAAACAGAAAAGTTGTCAAGCAAGCTGGCAAAAAAGATGTAAGGATCTTAACCCTTTCCCAAACAAGACCTGGTTTTAACGTCCCTAGTAGAAAAGGTTTGGGAAAACATTGAAACAAATGAAGAAACTGCTGTTAACCAGCAGTTTCTCCTTTTGTCTCAATGTTTTCTATGCTATATTCTACACAAATTCTATCTTAGGTAACTTCCATTTTGTAATTTGTGGCAGTTTTTGAAGTAGATAACCCTAAAATTTTGTTGTTTGGGAAAGGGTTAAAAAAATATCCCAAGTCAGTGCAGGGAGGGGTCTATTTTCCTGTTACTGCTGCTCCCAGTTAAGACTTTGTCCGCAAAGAGATGCAAGAGTAGCTGATTCTAGCGATATTCAATACATTTTAACTTCCGCGTCTTACCGCGTCCATAGCACTGCCGGAGCACTGCCTACCGCGTCCATTCCGCGGCCATTCCACGGCCATTCCGCGTCCGTTCCACTGCCTCATCGCGTCTGTCAGCCGTGGTTTGGCCGCGATAACATTTTTGTGCAGTTCAAAAAATTTTACCACGTCTAAAATAATTTCGATTTCATTCCGCGTCCTACCACGTCCATACCACTGCCATAGCACGGCCGTATCACTGCCGCATCGCGTCCAACAGCGTCCATTCCACGGGTGGTTTATTTTAGCCGTGATACGGCCGCGGAACGGCCGCGATATCGTATGTGACCGGGCCTTTAATTTGAAATGTCTCTTAATTGGCAATTTGATTAAAAGACAATTAAGTCAGCTGTACAAGGGCTAAGTTTTGTGGTAAGGGAAATGGTAGTAAACCAAAGGGTTGACCTAATTGTGTATAAATAGTGCCGATATATACTACCAAAAAAGAGCAGGGAAGTTAAATACGACAGGTGTATGGATCTAGAAAGATTAATACATTCGTGTACATTTATAGTGTTTCAACTGTATTTTTGTGGATTGAATAGAATATAAAATAGTGGACAAAGACTTTGTCAGGTTATTCTATATTCAGCTATTTGATGTGGACTGTTTGAGGTAAGGAATTATGAATGCCTTTTAACCCTTTCCCAAACAAGACCTGGTTTTGACGTCCCTAATAATTATATAAGGCTTGGGAAAACTGAAAAGATTGAAACAAAAGAAGAAACTGCTGATAACCAGCAGTTTCTCCTTTTGTCTCAATATTTTCCTGGCTATATTTTACACAAATCAAGTCTATTTTATCGTCATTTTTGTCGTCTGCAGCATCTTACAAATTGAACCGCCATAAATTTTGTTGTTTAGGAAAGGGTTAATCCTTTCCAATATAGCAAGATTTTAGGATGGTCCAATTTGAAAGCTGCTGCAGTGGACCAAAGGAATATTGAAAAAGATAGGATTTGTGTACAATTGTTCCTACACCATATAAGAAATTTCTGAGATGTCATTGTGACATCATTTGTATGAATTATAAAGCGTTTCGTCGGTGTTAATGCAAAACCTCATATCTCGTTTTTCGGAAAATTTTAGAGGAGAAGAAAAAATGGTAAAAACTTTTCAGAAACCAAAGGGTTTTACTTGAAATAGCGTTCGATTTTCCAGTGAAACAAATATGTCATTGTCATGCCTCACTGGTCTAAAAATAGATTGGGAATCCCTTATCGTACAAATATGGCTGTGAATCTCGTGAAGTTTTTCCACGTTCAACTTGCCGAAGATGACATTCTAAGAGCTGGATGGCCGTAATCATTTATTGAGAAACATTCTAATTCAGAGTTGAGAAGGTTGCTGCACTGTCGTGTACTTTTTAAGATCGGTAACTATGAAATAAGCAGTTGACAAGTAATGTTTACACATACTGTCCTGTCTTGGCTTCGTTGTGCCGCTCGTGCATACTCGCTTACCCTTTCCAAAACGACAAAATGTCATGTTGGGCCAAATTGAAAAAAGTGATGATGACAACACGGATATGAATACCTTTAGTGTTTTATCTCAGAGAAAATATTGAGACAAAAGAAGAATGATCATCAATATCCACAAAGAAGTTATTCACATCGATTTTGTCTGCTGTGCATGCCTTTTCAATTTGGTTGATCATCATTTTCTTCTTTTGCCTCAATGTTTTCCCAAGAATTTTCTGTTGGGGACGTCAAAACCAGTCTTATTTGGGAAAGGATTAATATAGAAAAAAACTAGAATTGTCGCTGAATGTGATTTGATACCCCCATAGGCTTTCATTACAACAAAGGACAATAACTCACAAAATAAGCAAGGTAGAGTTATGCTCTTTGTACGTTGCACTTCTCCTTGGTGAGATCTATCTACCCGAGAAGTTTCATGATCATAGCTATTTTACTTTCAGACTTTTCGATGTTTTTTCTGGTTAAGCTGTTGAGGAATCTCAAGAAAAAACGTGTGTCATTTCTGGTCTGTCTCCGTATCTGGAAGCAATGTTGCATGTTGCATATGCGCAATGTTTCGTAGTTTTAGTTCCCGCCTGCATTATCTATGATCGACTAATATCTCGCTTGAAAATAATAATTCTATGCTACCACTGTTACGAAAAAAATGTCCGATTCATGACCGATAAACAAAATATTAGACTGGTACGCGGCAAACGTTGTTGGGGGTATTCCCATCAGAAATTTATTTTTAGCACACGAGCGCGCGAAAACTGTTCGCTATTCGAACATATTGTTCACATATAATGTGTCATTGATACTGACAAGTATTAATATCCCAAAACCTGGGTGAATTGTCTTAACTTGACAATTTTGTACTTTGAAAATCGCAAAAATCGACATACGAGGTTTTGCATTTACACTGAAGATTTGGAACACCACCGATCAATGTTCTCTCATATTTTGTACAAAATTGACCGAAGGGTTCTGTATTTAGTATAGAGTAAAAAGGGCCCATTGAGTGGCTTAAAAATCTTTGCACCTCTTCATGCAACCAATCATACAAAATTCAGTATCAGGATAATCTGAAACAGGTATAAGTCTTGTGCTTAAAATAGACTGGTTTTACTGGTTTCACCTGATACATTGTTGGTGTTCGTATGAAATCTGGTAACTATGGCATCAATTGGGCTGTAGTTGCGAGGTTTTGGAATATATTAACACTGACGAAATACTATCATTTGTTGGAAATTATGTTGCAGTTCACTAAACCCATTACTGCGCAAAAGCCTTTTGATTACATTACAAGAAAAGGCTTGGGAAAACACTGTTGAAAATGAAAAAAATTGCTCGTCACGGAAAATAAAGAAATTGCTCTTGACAAGCAATTCTTCATTTTCCACAATGTTTTCTAACCCAAAATGGCATTATTATTAAGATTTCATCAACTTGAAATTGTCATCTGTAACACATTTCAAATTGGATTCTAAAATTTTGCCATCTGCTCAATAAAATACAGTCGACTCTCGTTGTGTGGAAGTCAGAGGGGCCGTCAAAATACCTCGACATATCCGGAGTTCGACTCATCCGATTTTGATTATTTTCGATGAAAACGATATATAACCATTCTTGATGGGCATCATATGTGTCCATGATTGAAATATAGTAGGAAAAGGAAAGAAATTGCTCGATACTTTTCCTACTAAATTTCAATGGCTGTATTTGTTTCGAAATTATTTTGATTAAACACTTTGATATCCATATGTTGAGGACGGGACATGACTTTCACTTTGACTTAAGCGGAATTTCGACTTATCCGATGTCGAGATAACGAGTGTCGACTGTAGTTCCCTATTATTTTACAGATGACAAGTCAAACAAGCTGGAGGATGTGACAAAACCAGCTGATAAATCTCAGCAGGAGGGTTGCCACGACGACCAAGGTAGTTCCTCAAGTTCAGACACGCCCCCTCGTGACTTCCATGTTGCCATGGATACCAATGACAACATTTGGATGGAGGATTTGATGCTTGAGAAAATAGGTGTGATTACCTTTAAAAATTAAAATCTCTGAGTTGTCAGGTTAAATTAGCATTTTCTAGTTAACAGCTAAACTGATTAAGTAGTCCAACCCTATAAAGATGCCCACAACGTCAAAGTTATTAGCAATATGAACATTTGGCGCTGATAGAAAATGCTGATTTAATTCTTACTTTTAACCTTTTCATAGAGATTGGATATGTTATGTCACACAAAAATTACTATGTTGCATGAATATCATTACGAATTTACTTTAAGACAATGGTCCACTCACTGGCTATATATGATGTGAAAAGTTTGGTTTCAATGTGACTACGGCTCATGACAAAACTTGTTTCATGTGCTGGTGATGTAATTAGAATGTACAAGAGCATATTAACCCATTACCAAACAACAAAATTTTAGCCTATATCAAACTCATAGGTGTTGCAGATGACAAGTTCCATTGATAAAAATTTAACATTTTTGGTCTTTCTTGGTAGAAAGAATTGTTGGAAATGAAGAAATTGCTTGTCACAAGGAATTTCTTCATTTTCCACAATGTTTTCCAAAGCTTTTACCTTGTGGGGAGTTAAAAAGAGTCGTTGTGTGGTAATGGGTTAAAAGTTTATAAGGCTACTGTAACAAATAGTTGATATTCCTCAAAAACCTTGTAACTGCAGCTTTTTTAAAGCTGAGGTTACAAAGTTTTTGATGATAAGCGATGAAATGCTGAATTTATGATGATAATGAGTTTAAAGAGTCAAGCGGGGATAGCTCAGTCGGCCATGTCAGAGTCTGGGGTCGTGAGTTTGAACCTTCAACTTGGCCAATATCCAATTTTGCATTTGACAAAATTCATTTGTCTCTCATCAATGGGTGTGAATCTTCTATGTGAGAGAGCAGCTGGATATTCAGTTTGGTCATTGTTGTAGTACTGTTGAGAGAAATAACATGAATCCATGATTACATTTAGGTAATCCAACCGCCTCGATATGACCATAGAGGTTGAAAGACAGGTTAAAGCCCAATTACTCAATTTCTGAATAAGAATTTTGTTTCTGTTATATTCAGGTCTGTTGGTCAGCGTTACGAAGGCCTCTGACACTCTAATCGCACATTTCGCCAAGTCTACGGACACTTTCGACAAAGTAAGTACAAATGCCTCGATTCTCTGTAGAATAATGTGAAGTTGTAGCGGACCACATCTTCCAAGCCAAGGATGACATCTACGACGTAACGTCGTTTCTGTATACACCCTTGGCGTATTTAGTCCGATTTTCTTGGTCTCCTGGAAAGCGTTTTCATTGGTTCCAGCGAAGTCTCACTGGAACCAATCAGATTGTCAACTGATGCATTTGTTATGAGTAACCAAATCATGACAACTGGCGGGAAAAAGCATTGCATTTGCAACTGAAAAACGCGAAGATGGGCGATTTTTCACTGCAAAAGACAGGAATTCCCTAACTTTAATCGACAAATTATTATATGTTCGACAATTCGACCAAAAAAGCAGCCAACTTTTACATTATCCGCATGACATATGGCGCGAAAGACAACACGCGTTAATGACGTTGTAGCGCGCTGGCTGTGTTACGTTGGTAGGGTTGGCTCTCTAAGACATAAACTAAGGCGATCTCCCGGGATAAGTACGTTTTGAAACTAAATAAAACTCGTAATACAATGTAAAAAATCCAAAGCTTTAATTATGACTCCAATTCTCCAAATACGTTCAAATAAATAATTCTAAGTCGTTTACTTTAACAAACAGTGCCTAACAATTTCTCAAAATGTCTGACGTGGAGTCAGCTTCTAAAAATCTTAAGTTCGGGAGATGACAAATGGGGATTTGTCGGGGTATTTATAGTAAATGCCAGTGCACAAACTTTTCTGTGCGGTGCACAAGCTTTCGTGTGCGGTGAAAATAGCGCACAGGAAATCCTGTGCGCTTTCTATAGTAAAATGCGCAAGATTTGTTGCGCGGTAAGAGCGCACAAAAAATGTTGTGCGGTGCACAAGATTTTCGGTGCGCTTTTACGGCGTTCACCCGACTGACAAAAATACTGCTCAAACTCCTTAAACATGAATGAAAATTCACTCGAAAACTGCAAATTTAACCAGGAAAATTCCCCAAACTACTCATTTGCACATTGAAATACAAAATAAAGGGTTATTTTTGCCTTAAATCGACAAAATAATCAATGCTATAGGTTTTGTTTACAAAAAGAACGCCGACTGACAACTTTGACAGTTCCCACAATTCCCTGTAAATAACATTCAAAATGGCGGCCGCTAATCAAAATGTGAATTATGATCGAGGGAAAATCAATGATTTCTTGGACTATTCACTCTGTCAGACGGTAAATCCTACATCTTTCAACAGTATGTATGTTAAGGAATTGAGCTAGAATACTCGTAACTCGCATCCCTAATGCACTACTGTGTAAAACTCGATCATAAGTGAAGTGGACCAGTTCTCAAAAGTAGGTCAATGTCAGAAACTGTCATTTGACTCAAAAATGAATAAATAAACTGCCTGTGCGTTAGAAATAATACCTGACACTTCGCACTATTATAGTCTAAGGCACAAACAACGATTTTAAAACACTCTGAGGAAAGGAGAAATGCTGAAATTGCTAAAATCACTGGTAAAAGCTGTCAGGCAGAACCCTGGCCCCTACAACGTCATCAATAATGGACGTAAACAACCAGCAAAACAACCGTTAGGCGGCGCTTTGCGATTTCAAGAAAATCAGACTAAATCCGCCAAGGGTGAATACAAACGTAGGTGGGTTCAACCTTAGCTGTGATATCGTAGCCACAAACTTGATGATAACCCAGATCAAAATTCAAAAAGGTTTCGGTTACATTATTGCAACTAGTTCAACCTTGGCTAGCGAAGATGAGCGGACCAGTGCCATGAACCCATTCCCATTGAATTATGACACTATTTGACACCCTGCAAATGTTTGCTATCCAAGAAGACCTTAAAAATTTCAATTCTTAGTTAACCCTTTCCCAAACCTGGTTTTGACGTCCCTTATAGAAATGACTTGGGAAAACATTGAAACAAAAGAAGAAACTGCTGATAACCAGCAGTTTCTCCTTTTGTCTCAATATTTTCTATGCCATATTTTACACAAATCCTATCTTTAATAACATCCGTTTTGTCATTTTTGGCAGTTTTTGAAGTGAATCACCCTAAAATTTTGTCGTTTGGGAAAGGGTTAATTCACTCTTAATTATTGTCTGCAACATATTGCAAGTTGAACAGGTTAAAAAATTTCAATGTCTGGTAATGGGTTGAATCCTTATAATACACATAAATGTCAAATGGACTGTGGTTATGCAAATGATACATTATATATGCAAAGATGAGCAATTTCTTCTTTTCTTTCAAAATATTTTAATACTTTCTCAAGCAGATATTCCTCTGACTTCTATAATTAGCACTGACTATGGAATTTTTCTGATGTCTATTTTTAGCTGCGATTAGGGAATTCCTCAGAGACACCAGAGATTGGGGACCTAGTTATTACTCAGCTCTGCCCGGCACTAACTCGGGTGATCGGGAACGGCCTAAAACGACACTTAACTGGATTCCAGATGTTTGGGCAAGTCTCGATAAATGTGTGGAAAGTGGTTGAAGCTTCAGTTGAAATAGGTAAATTCCGATTTGTCCTTTCCAAAATGAACTGAGCCGGGATTGCTCAGTCAGTAACATCGGAGTCTATCAATCCAGGTGTTGTGAGTTCAAACCCTGGTCCGCCCTGTATCCATTCGGACATTTCACAAAAGTCATTTGTCTCTAACCAATCGGAGTGAATCATCTATGTGAGAGAGCAGCTGGAAGCTTGGTTTGGATATTGTGATGCCCACTGGTGAGAGAAATACCAAGAATCCACAGTTAGGTGCTTCAGTCACCGCAATATGACCATAGTAGTTAAAAACGGTGCTAAACCCCAATAAATCAAATCAATCTTTCCAGAATTTCAAATGGAGAGTCCATAAAATGTTTTCTGAATCTTTTCCAGAAAATTATAAAGTTTAGTCTGTTCTAATTTGAAAACTGAATTGGATGCAGATGATGTTAGCATTTGTTTACAATATAGAACAGAAAATATTGAGACAAAAGGAGAAATTGCTGTTTCAATATTTCCTCTATATTTTTCTACTAGGGACATCAAAAAGGTCTTGTTTAGGTAAATGTCATGTCATTTGACTTGTCAATCCATATTTTGATTGCCTAGAGCTATTGATCAATTGTGCTATGTGATACAGTGATACCTAGGATTGGACCTATTCTAATAAACTTAACCCATTCCCACATAAAGACACTTTTCGACGCCTCATGAAATAAGGGACTTGTGAAAAAAATGTGGAAAATGAAAAAAATTCCATGTTACACGCAATTTCTTCATTTCCTACAATGTTTTCCACCCCAAATGATTAAAAAATGTAAAATTTCATCCACTTGTAATTGTCATCTGCTTCATCATTAAGATTTGTCGTCTTGTAATCAGATAAAAGAATAATTATGCTTATTTCTTTTGACAGTTCCACAGACCCGGGCTCTCTGTGACCTTGTCCTAAAGGTCAAACAAACAACCTACCTAACATCCTACCAACAGAGATTTGACGCCTTCATATTTGGATTATTGAAGTAAGTAATTTTAATAAAAGAAATCTCAATCAGAGGCATCTTCGCAAGCCAAGGGTGACATAGAAACGACGTAACGTCGTTTCTGTATCCGATTTTCTTGGTCTCCTGGAAAGCGTTTTCCAGCGAGGTCTCGCTGGAACCAATCAGATTATCGACTGATACATTTGTTATGAGTAACCAAATCATGACAACGGGCGGGAAAAAGCATTGCATTTGCAACTCGAAAACGCGAAAATAGGTGATTTTCCTAATAATTCAACTGCATTAGACAGAAATCCCCTAATTTTAATCGACGAATTATTATACTTTCGACAATTTGACCAAAAAAGCAACTAACTTTTACATAATCCGCATGACGTATGACGCGAAAGACAACGCGCGTTAATGACGTCATCAATAATGTATGTAAACAACCAGCAGAACAACCGCTAGGCGGCGCTTCGCAATTTCAAGAAAATCGGACTAAATCCGCCAAGGGTGAATACAAACATATGTGGGTTCAACCTTGGCTAGCGAAGATGAATCAGAGGTGGTAGATCTATTATTCAGTTTTCAACTTTTCAACCCATAGCATTTCATTTATTGTTCATCAAACCCTATGTTGTGGGTACTCATTTGAATCGTCTCATGGAGAGGATCCATGAGACGATTCCAATGAGTACCCACAACATAGGGTTTGGATTTGATATAACAATTTTAGAATGTCTTCACTCCTCTTATCCGTTGCTCTGTAGTACTGTCAATTTTGCAAGTTTTAGAGTACTTCGGCCATGACTCATTTGATATCACATCAGACTTTCAATCATGGGTTTTGGAATCGATGTCTGTCTGTGGCAAATATCCTTTCTGATAAATCGCCATCCAATAATTATTGGTGAATAATAGTAAACATAAGTGGTATGAGCAGCTGGTGGCTTGCCTGGAAAGGATGATGTGGTAGAACTGATGAGAGAAACGAAAGGAATTTACTGTTAGGTGCTCCATCCAACATGAAATGACTGAAGTGCTGTTCGAAAAATTTGTTGTTAAAATTGCAAGCCCTAGGGTTGTTTTCACAAATCAGTCTATTTCTAAAAACTTAACAACAATTAGCCAAGTTTAGTATCTTGTTTTGAGAGGATTGATTCCTCATATCTCAAGTTTTAACCCATTCCTAGAAATTGACAAGTTTTGACACTTTGCAAATTAACAGCTATGGAAAACATAGTGGAAAATAAAGAAATTGCTTGTCCCAAGCAATTTCTTCATTTCCCACTATTTTGTCAACAAAGATAGACTGATTCATTTAATATTTCATTCATTTGAAATTGTCGTCTGCAACAACTTTGAATGTGGAGTAGTCCAAAATTTTGCTCTCTTGTGATGGGTAAAGACCTTGTTTTGTTATGCAGTTATTATATAAGCATCTGCATATCGGATGTGGGGGATCAAAACCTCGTAATTCCAGCTTTTTCAAGCTGTAGTTACTAGTTTTTGATCCCCCACTGTCGATAAGTATTAAATTTTCAAGTTTTTGATTATTTTTCAGTCTGAGGCTACTGGATTTCTGGGTGATTTATTTACGACAGAAAGAAAAATATTTAGCCAAGTATTATGAAGATGACGGGATTCTGGTTCATGCTAACACAACCTTGAAAAAACACTATGATGACCTAGTGACCTCAATCCAACCTTTGGCTGTGCTTCCATTTCAACTTAATTCAGAATTCATCAAGGAAAAGGCTCTAACAGATTCAAAATTAAAATCACAAGGAATGATCGGTTCATTTGAAGGGCAAACAACCAATCAGAGCACAAGTTTAATGAAAAATTTATTTGAATCCGCAAATGAAAACGCAGATACCACGAGTATGTTAGAACTTACAGCTTCTAAAGCTTTAAGCTGGTTGGCTAGTGCGGCTGGCTCATTGCCAAAAAGAAAATCGGAAATGTTGGACTCGAGATCGAAATCGTTCGATTCAAGTTTAGTGGGAGATTCTTGTCAGTCAGATTTACAGATGAGCGGATCACTGAGTTTCCCTAGTGATGGAAAATCTTTACAAAGAAACATGGAAGAAACGCAAGGGCGCTTTAAAGATGCTAAGTTAAGTCGAGTCGATCTGGATCATATTTTGTCTCCGAGTCAAAGTTTGATCAAGTCTAGTCAAGCTAGTCAGAGCAGCTTCTCATCCTTGTTGTCAACAGTGGCTGCTAAACTGGATTTTGGCAAGTTGAGTAACTCTAGTGCACAGTCTACAAAGGGAAATAACTCTAACGTCCCAGTGAAGGGAGGTGACTCTAATACAAGTGACTCAGCAAAAGGTCAAAGTTCAAACAACACAACAATGAACCAGTCCATGACATCATCAGCAACCAGTCTGGTTTCAAGATTACTCCATTTAGGGGGAAATTCAAATTCAAACCAGACAAATCAAGCTGCGTATAAAAAAGGAGTGACTGAATACAGTTTTGAAGATGAAAGTAGAAGTTCTGAAGAAAAAGGGAAGGAAGAGGATATGGAAAAAACTGATAAAGTGAAAAATGACACAAATGAAAGTGTTGAAACCGTTCCGGAGGATTGTGTAGAGAGAGTCGCTGCGCAGGTCAAACAATCTGAATCAGAGAAGAGGAATTCTAAACGAGTTTCATTTGACATTGTGAATTTGTTTGACAAACTTTTGTTACCGCAGAGTGGGAAACCGGAAAACAAACCTGTGAGCCGAATTCCGGTTCCAACAAACAGATGGAGCTGGAGTTTTGGAGGATCGAAATCTCCGAATAATTCCGCGGCTACATCCTCAACCATTAAGAATCCCAAAACACAAATAAAATCAGACTCAGAAATCAGTAAGAAAGAACATTTCCCGAAAAAAGTTTCTACTGTTTCATTAGGAAGTGAAAAAATTATGACGAGGGGAACCAGACCTGCAAAACTAGACAAGAGCAAGACGGTTCCCCCACCAAAACCTCCTAGACTGGCACCCTCACCAAATGGCTCTAAGGAAGTTTCTGTTCCTGGGGATTCCAGTCTATATAGGAAGCCAAGACGGGAACCAAAACATGTTACTAATAATAAAACTGTTGGTACTTTGTAGATATATTTCATTTCTGCTTATCATTGCTTTTCAACAAAAACCTCGTAACTGCAGCTTACAACAAGCTGCAGTTACAAGATTTTTGTTGAAGAACATGATTATATTAGATTCATCACTGTGGGGAATCACATGACACAACAATTATAGATTTTTTTTAATAATTATACATTATCAAGTTTTAAAATGTTTTGAAGCAGGGAAGGTGTGAGAATGCCAGGTATTTGCTGAATGTGAAGGTTCTTTTAAAAATTATCACAGGGCTACAGATAAGTGGGGGGTGAAGACATTCTAACTTTGTTATTTCATTTCCAAACCCTATGTTGTGGGTACTCATTTGAATCGGCTCGACGAGACGATACAAATGAGTACCCACAACATAGGGTTTGATGAACTATAAGAGTATTATTACAATTTGAAAAGTCATCACTTCCTCTTATCTGGAGCTCTGTTATCATATCAAAATGTTACTGACAACCAACCAAATTAATAGTTTTGTTGTCAATAACTTTTTTTTCAGCTGATTTTAAAAAGATCTACCACATCCCGTTACATTTATATGTGTGAAACTGTAACATAATATCGTCACTTTTTAACAAAAATCTTGTAACTACAGTTTGTGTTCAGCTGCAGTTATGAGATGTTTGTTGGAAAGAAACGATATGAAAGGACCTGTAATTCCAGGCATTTTCCCACCTTCTCGGCTTCAAAGCAAACTTCAGATTTGTCAAGTATTAACAATATTATTGATGATTTTCTGAAATTATTTTGTCACATGATTCCCGGCCATGTTTATGTTAATATCATCTCTGTCTGAATGAAAAAAATGAATGACCTAACCCTTTTCCAAGCATCAAATTTGGACTTGTCAAAATTTTGTAAGGTGTTTGAGACAACAAAATTATACAGTCTGTGAAAATGGAAATTCTGTATGAAACAATGGAAAATATTCATGGAAAAATGAAGAAAATGCTTGTAGTAAACATTTTCTTCCATTTCTTCAATATTTTCCAGAGATTCAGCAATTGTTTGCAACTCAAAATGTTGATTGCTAGGGAAAGGGTTAATTTTTTGTTTGTCATATTAACCAGGTATGAATTGTCTATTTTCACTTCATTTTATTCTCAACCTTTCCAGAACACTAGAAATTTCTTGAAATCAAAATTCAAAGAAAAGTTGTATGTTATAGCATAGAAATATAAAAGCAAATTGAGTAAAAGCTGATTATCAACAAATTCTTCTTCTTCTCTTAATGTTTTCCCAGCCATTCCTACCTGTGATGTCAAAACCTTGTTTGGGAAGGGTGGCAAGCAAATAGAGCTCTATTTAGTTTCGAGAGCTGTTATTTGTGAAATATTTTGTAGAATTTCTTGTATCACATTTAAAACTAGAATTTCAAATTTAAAATAATTAATTTCTCATTTTGCATAATTAATTAAAATGTTAACTTGATGCTGCCTGTAAGTCTGATTAAATTTAAGCCTTTCCTAAACAAGATCTGGTTTTGATGTCTCTAAGAAAATAGGTTTGAGAAAACATTGGGATAAAAGAAGAAAATGCTGATGAATCAGCATTTTCTCCTTTTGTCTCAATATTGTCCTCACTACATTTTATCCAAATTCCTACTTTATCAAGATATATTTTGAAATCTGTGGCAGCTTTCAAATCAGACTTTTCTAGAATTTCGTTGTTTTGGAAAAGGTTAAAAGAACCCTAATTGTCAACAAATAACCCTTTCCTGGTTTTGACATCATCTTAGCACTTGAGACTAACATATTAGCAAGTAAAGCTCTATTTAGTTTCGAGAGCTCTTATTTGTAAAATAGCCACAATCTCTTATAGTAATAGAAAATGATAACATTATTGATGCCAAATCTGGATTTCCTTTACAATTTCTGGTTTGATGTTTCTGTGAGACAAGATTTACCAGTTTGAAAAACAGAGGAAAAAGAAGGGAATGTTGACAATCATCATATTCTTCTTTTCTCTCAATGTTTTCTTAGCTGTGACTCTTACTCATCTGTATTTAAATGACATTTTGCCCATTGTCTGCAAAACCTTTGAATTTGAAATGGTCTAAATATTTGTTGTTTTGAAAGATTAACCTTTTCCCAAACAAGACCTGGTTTTGACGTTTCTTATAGAAAATGCTTGGGAAAACATTGAAACAAAAGAAGAAACTGCTGAAGCCAGCAGTTTCTCCTTTTGTCTCAATATTTTCTATGCACAAATCCTATCTCTAATAACTTCCATTTTGTCATTTCTGGCAGTTTTTGAAGTGGATCACCCTAAAATTTTGGGTTTCTGGTTAACCCTTTCTCAAACAAGACCTGGTTTGACGTCCACAATAGAAGAGGCTTTGGAAAACATTGAGGCAAAAGAAGATAACCAGCAGTTTCTCCTTTTGTCTCAATATTTTCTATGCCATATTTTCCACAAATCCTCTCTATAATTACATCCGTTTTGTCAATTGTGTCAATTGTGTCATTTATTGAAGTGGATCACCCTAAAATTTTGCCGTTTGGGAAAGGGTTAAATCCCTAGTTTGTTTGTTCTCATTTGGAAGCTTACAGTGACAGCATTCAAATAGGTACTGACAAAATAGGGGTCAATCCTTTCCCAAATGACAAAATTAGGGGCTGTTTCATTTTGAAAGCAGGTGCGGACAAAATGTTTGTAGATAAATGTAGGATTTGTGCATAGCATTGAAAATATTGAGGCAAAAATGTTTCCCCAATCTTTTCTAGAGGGGCATGAAACCAATTTCTTGAATGGCTAAGGGTTAAACTTTCCTAAAGGATTTTAAGAAAATTAGGGTACACTATAAAGAAATCTCCATAATTACGGTGCTATTTTTTGGGAAAGGACTAAAGACTAAGTTGTGTAACGCTTTAATAAGAATTTTCAACCATGGCAAATTGATATTTTTTGACAAGCTCTTTAACCCTTTCCCAAACGACAAAATTTTAGAGTGATCCACTTCAAAAACTGCCACAAATGACAAAATGGATGTTATCAAAGATAGGATTTGTGTAAAATATGGCATAGAAAATATTGAGACAAAAGGAGAAACTGCTGGTTATCAGCAGTTTCTTCTTTTTTCTCAATGTTTTCCCAAGCCTTTTCTATTAGGCACGTCAAAACCAGGTCTTGTTTGGGAAATGGTTAAATGTTTCATGGTCTAAAATCATTGATTGATGTGTGCTAGGGTTAAGTGCAATATTGATTGAAATGAAAAACTATTGTATGAGTGCACATGTACTTACATCTGTCTTACATAACATTTACATGTAGTTCATATAATATTCGGCAATGTTTATATAATGCTTTCAATGTGATATTTATTTACTTCTGTGCTAGCGTAATATATCAACGGTTAAGTGCAATACTGTTGTAAGTCATAGTCCATTACCACACAGTGACTCTTTTTTTACTCCCAAGAAGATAATGGCTTTTGAAAGCATTGTGGAAAATGAAGAAATGGCTTGTGACAAGCCATTTCTTCATTTTCAACTCTGTTTTCTACCCAAAATGACGAAATAATATCAAATTTCATTCACTTGAAATTGTTGAATACAAAATCTAAAATTTTGCTTTAACTATGGTAATTGGTTAAGCGAAGTTTTGTTGCAAGTTATTGGACATTCATAATGCTCTTATAACAGTTTTTCACTTAATAATCAATATGTTATGTTCTCATTGTTCTTATTATGTTCTCATTTCTCATTATGCCATTTATTCTTAATTGTCATCAATAGATTTGCTCCATCTCTACTTGCAAGTTGAATGTTAGTGTATGCGATTTGAACCCTTTCCTATTTGACAAACTTTTAGCCTTGTCCAAATTTGAAAGTTGTTGCAAATGACGAAATGAATGATACTATCACAACTTTGGATATGTGAGTCATATGCAACCTCTTTTAATTTAAACAAGTATAAAGTGTTGTTTGCGAAAGGATTAAATCAATATTAGTTTGTTGTTGTTTAGTCATAAGCACTGTTTGTTTCGGTCAGGCCATGCGCTGCGTTAAAAATGTAAGATTTTGTCAGAAAAATTGCAAGCATTCACTTAAATGTAGAAATTTTAGAGTAGTTTTGAAAGCCGTGATATAAAGTGTAGATGTACATTTATATAAATGTGATGTAATGTTTGTGGCCCTATAATGATTATTATAAAAAGGGACACATATAGTTTTAACCTTGTCTGTTTGTTTGTATGTCTGCAAAAAAAATTCAAAATTGCTTGAATCTATGATCAATAAGTAATAGGGCTGTTTCATTTCAAATTTACATTTCTTGTGATGAAATTTTTCTGTGACTTAAAGGTCAATGACCACAGTCAAATTTCAAATGAATATTTATGGGAAATTCTGTAATAGGGGCTTTGGTGTTTCATAAATACATCTCTTTTCATCCATTTATTAGTTACCATAGAAAATATGTTGTTTGAATCATGTATTCATTTAAAACGGTAGGAAAATGTTGTTAAAATCATCTAAGCTGGGATCTGGAAATTGTCAGTTTTCAACAAAACCCAGTAACTGCAGCTTGTTATAAGCTGCAGTTACACAGTTTTTAGCTCACCTGAGCACGAAGTGCTCAAGGTGAGCTATTGTGGTCGCTTTTTGTCCGTCGGCGTCTGTCCGTCTGTCTGTCTGTCCGTCTGTCCGTCCGTCTGTCCACATTTTGGTGTTACCGCTCTAGCACCCACAAATATTGACCAATCTTAACCAAACTTGGTCAAAACATGTATGACCATAAGTTCTCGGATGAGTTCGATTTTGAGTCAGATCGAACCAGGAAGTGCGGAGTTATGTGCCCTTGAATGTCAAAAATGGCTAGTTTTGACTTTGTTACCACTCTAGTATCTACAAATATAGACCAATCTTGACCAAACTTGGTCAAAACATGTATGACCATAAGTTCTCGGATGAGTTCAATTTTGAGTCAAATCGGATCAGGAAGTGCGGAGTTATGTGCCCTTGAATGTCAAAAATGGCTAGTTTTGACTTTGTTACCGCTCTAGTATCTACAAATATTGACCAATCTTGACCAAACTTTATCAAAACATGTATGACCATAAGTTCTTACATGAGTTTAATTTTGAGTCAGATTGGACCAGGAAGTGCGGAGTTATGTGCCCTTGAACGTCAAAAATGGCTAGTTTTGACTGTTACCACTCTAGAATCTACAAATATTGACCGACCAAGACAAAACTTTGCCACAATGTTGGTAACCATAAGATCTTGGATGAGTTTGATTTTCAGTATGATCGAAGCAGGAAGTCTGGAGTTATGTGCCCTTGAAGTTAACAAAATTGCTGTTTTCGACTTTGTTTACACTGCAGCATCTACATTTATCGACTAATCAAGTCAAAACTTGGCCACAATGTTGGTGACCATAAGACCCTGGATGAGATAAGCTTTCAGCTTGATTTGACCAGAAAAACCAGAGTTATTTGCCCTTGAATTTCACAAAATTACCGTTTTCGACTTTATTTTCACTCTAACAAACACAAATATGGACCAATCAAGACACAACTTGGTCGCAATGTTGGTGACCATAAGATCTTAAATGTTTTAATTTGTCAGTTTGATGGGGCTAAAAAAACAGAGTTGTATGCCCTTGACATTGACAAAATTGTCGTTTTCGACTATGTTTTCTCTCCAACAGCAATTAATATTGACCAATCAAAAAAAAAAAAAACTTGGACATAATGTTGATGAGAATATCTTCATCAGAACAGAGTTATGTGCCCTTGACTGTGACAAAATTGTTGTTTTCTTCCACTTTGCTTTTACTAAATACCTCATGATAAATGACCTGGCAGAGCAGCCCATGCCAATCGAATGGAATGCTCTGCCAGGTCAATTCTCGTCCGCAATAACAGCAACAAATATTGATCATTCAAGATTATGGAAGCAGTTTTCAGCTGGATTATAATCTCGCATCTTATATCATGTGCTCTTGAACATAACAACATTGTGACTTTCATTCTATCTAGGTGCAGGTGAGCGATTAAGGACCATCATGGTCCTCTTGTTGTTGAAAAGCAGTGAAATATTGGGTCCATTCTGGCATTTTAGTACAACATCGATCCAGATCAGACTGAGCATATTGTGCATATGCACAGTCTGATATAGATCCATGTTGCTTCCTAATATCTTCTTCATTACATGTGGTAACTTTAAAACAGCAACATGGATCAAGATCAGACTGCACTTAGGCAGAGTCTAATGTGGATTGCTATAATGTCTCTTTTTCCAGATCCAAATATGTTTGGGCCGGAATCTGGAAAAAGGTCCTTTATATCTTTTGAGCCCAAAAGAGTTCTAGATCAGCCTGCGTATATATACACGCAGTCTGATCAAGAACCGTGTTGTTCTCCAATAGCTTCTTTATTACATGTGACTGCACTAAAGGACAGGATAATCTTGAAATAATACTCTCAAATGGCATAAAGTCCCTATTTCCAGATCTCGGTTCATTTCATTATGTAAACGTTTCATTTATGATGTTTTGACAAAAATCATCACTTTACAGTTCATATTTCAAAATAGGTCATTCAAGGAATTTTTATGTTTCAAATGATTTTAAAAAAGGTGATTTGTTCAAAGCATTCAAAGCAAAAAAGACTTTGATTAGATTATAAACATTTGAAAGCTTGTCTTTGTTTGTACTTTCTACAAAAGCAGAAATGATTAAAGAAAATTCATGGCATAAGCTACTATTATAATTTTAAAATTTTAAAGATATTTATATTACATTTTTGAGTTGTGACTGAATATATAATTATCAGATTTCAGGAGCCGTATTCACCGAACATTTCTAAATTAATTGTCTGAAGCAAAATTACATAACAAGCCATCTGATTGGACGAGACATATGTTTCGGCCAATCAGATTGTTTGTTGTGTCATTTTAAAGTTAAATTAAAATTAGACTGGTCAGTGAATACCATTCCTGATCAGATGATGAAAATTATTTACCTTACTTGCTGTCATGTGATCATACTATGTTTTTGCATGCTGATATTCATAATAGTACATTCAAATAGTACATTCATGATTGCATTTAAAGGGCTCAGCGCAAAACTATTGTGAATGCATATAAATGAGAAAATGAGGTCCTTTTTTACTTGAGAAAAAAGGAAAGCACTTTGATACATGAGAACAATGTGGATCCAGATTAGCCAATGCCTAAATGCTATCTGATCTGGACCCTAGCTACTCTGTTACAGTTGCCACAGGTCTTGAAGGAGCAATAAAGAGCATACTGGATCTTGATCAGATGCTATTTGCATAAGCTAGATGCTTACTTACTCATTATATGCTTTAAACAATAGTTTTGGGCTAAATTTTCAATACATGTACAAATATGTGGTTTTACCATTTCCAAACAGTGCAATTTTAGACTGCTTATATTTGAAAGGAGTTGCAGACAACAAAATAATAGTTTCTGTCAAAAGCAGAAAATATATTTTGAAACATCATTGGAAATATTGTGTGTAAAGGAAAAGTTGCTGATCATCTGCAATTTCTTTTTTTCTCTCAATATTTTTCCATACTATTTCTACAAGAGACCTCAAAACCTGGTCTTGTTTGGGAAAGGTTTCTATAGTTGTGAATTTTACATTTTTGTTTTGGGATATAAATATTCATTCTATTAATGTGCAATTTCTTATGTTTTGTGATTTAGCTCTTCTGAGCAATCTTGGTTGTCCAATGCAATTAATTCTATCTTAAAAAATTTCTTTAACCCATTCCCACACACCTCCTTAAATTGAAATTCTTGATAGATGAGACTCAAGCCTTTGGAAAACAGTGAGAGGAAAGAAGAAATAACAGATAACAGGCATCGTCTTCTTTACTCGCATTGTTTTCTATGATGTCAATTGCAGACTCTCTGAATTATCATGGGGATTTAGTAATCAACCATTAATTTTCCAAATGACAATTTTAAGTTTGGTTGGCATTGGATGGAGTTGCAGAATGCTTATTTTTGTAGTAGACAAACTTGAAGGAAAAGAAGAAAGTGCTGATTATCAGCATTTTCTCCTTTTCCTGCAAGATTTCTATCCAGTGTAGTCGTCATAAGGAGTCATTGTCTGTGAATGGGTAAATTGAGAAGTTATATTATTGCTTTAACTTGTATTTATTTTATAAAACTACAATTTATGATTTTAGCTCTCCCCAGCTATTTTATTTGTCAAATGCCTTGCTTTTAATCTAGAGATTATTGCCGCTTTTCAACAAAAACCTCATAACTGCAGCTTGTCTGAAGCAGCAGTTACGAGGTTTTCATTGAAACGAGATGTTACGTTAACACCTTTCCCAAATGGAGATATTTGGAAGAAAAATCTGATGATTAAAAGAAAATGTGTAAAAGCAGCATTAATTTTATCCTTTCCCTCATTGCTGTCTAAGCTGTAAGACTTATCCTATTCCAAAGTAGTTGCAGAGGACTAAGTTTGGGTTGGTTAAGACAGGATTTGTATAAAATGAAGCCCCAGAATATATTGGCAAAAGGAGAAAATGCTGTACATTAGCCTTTTCTATGAGGGATTTCAAAACCAGGCCCTGGTTTCTCGAAAAAACTTAAGTACATACTTATGAGCACATGCTCAACTTCAAAGGAATACTATCCAATGTTGAAGGGTATTCGATTGAAGTTCACTTGGATTTCGTGCGATTTGAGCACGGTGCTCAGATTTGAGTCTGAGAACGTACTTAAGTTTTTTTGAGAAATCAGGGCCAGGTCTTGTTTGGGAAAAGATTAGCCTTTTCCCAAATAAGACCTGGTTTTGTCATTCCTAATTGAAAAAGCCTTAGATAACATTGAGGCAAAAGGAGAAAATGCTGATTATCAGCATTATTTTCTCTCAGTATTTCATGAGCTTAATTGTACACAAAACCTTTCTTCATCAAAACCCATTTTAGTAATCTAAAGCAGCTTTCATGTTGGGACAGTCTTAAATGTTGCCAATTGGGAAAGGGTTGATCAATTATTACTTTACATGTTCTGTTATTTGTTCTTTAAGACTTGTTTCAATATTTTATTTATTTGTTTGCTTTTCCCCCTAATCTAGTCTTACATTAAACTCTGATGTTTTTTGAGAATATTAAAGGATCATTCTTTTTTGGGCGTGTTGTTGTTTACTTGTTTTTACTTCCCAGTCAATCACAATGGGGCTGTGCCCAAATAGCTCAGTCGATAATGTCTGTCAATCCAGGGGTTGCAAGTTCGAACCATGGCTCGACCAATATCAATCCTGACATTTGACAAAAGTCATTTTTCTCTCACCAATGGGTGTTAATCATCTATGTGAGAGAGTAGCTGGAGGCTCGGTTTGGATATTGTGGTGCTCTAAATACCAGGAATCCAAGGTTAGGTGCTCCAGCTGCTGTGGTATGACCATATCAGTCGAAAACCGTGTTAAACCCCAATAAATCAGATCAATCACAACAGGTGACACTATAATTGCAGAATTTTTTCAATAATTCTGTGAATATTTAACAAATTTAAAAATGGTTTGTAGCAGATAAGGTAGAAATATGGTGGACGGACGTTTTGGCCACTGACGTTTTGGCCAGGACGTTTTGGCCACGGACGTTTTGGCCACAATATTTTACAAGGTAGGACCTTTTGGCCAAAAAAAATTCTAAGGAAAAAAGGAATTTAACCAATTTAATTTATTTCATAGTTGTAATTTTAGACATTTTGATAATAAAATTGATATATAAGTTCATTATGAAGAAAAAAATAAGAACAAATGGTCTCAATTATTGATATTTCATTTTAATTTATATTTGGCCAAAAGGTCCTATCTTGAAATATATTGTGGCAAAAACGTCCGTGACCAAAACGTCCTGGCCAAAACGTCTGTGGCCAAAACGTCCTACATTCGGTAGAAATATATATTGCTACTATCCATGAAAAAAACTCGAATCTGCTGCTCGTTTAACCCATTAACACACAGTGACTCCTTTTGACTCCTTACAAGATAATGGTTTGGGAAAACAATGTGGAAAATGAAGAAATTGCTTGTGACAAGCAATTTCTTCATTTCCCACAATATTTTCTACCAAAAAAGAACAAAAGATTTTAAATTTCCTTAACTTGAAATTGTCGTCTGCAACATCTTTGAATTTGGACCAGTCCAAAATTTGTCGTTTGGTAATGTAGGTGTAGATACGAAGTTTTTGTCGAAAATCGTCAATATTAAATATTTGCTTGATGTGTTAGACCTTTTAAAAATCTGCTGATAAAAAGTTATCGACAATCACCTAAAATTTTGGTTTCACAAAAAAAAAAGCAGCAATACCAGGCTGGTGGTGATGTCCTGAAAGTAAAAACGTGGGAAAACATTGAGGCAAAAGAAGAAAAGTTGATAACATTCTTTCCTATTGCCTCATATTTATTGTGCTACATTGTACAATTGAAAAATCATTATCAACGTCCATTTTGTGATTTGCAGCACCTTTCGACTTGGAAAAATTCGGAAACCCTGGCCAAATTGTTGTGTTGGAAAGCGTTTCCCAATCTCATCCCATTTCAAATGGTATAAGGGAAACAACTCGATCAATTCTACATTGCTGAAATTGTATGATTATTTCCCTTATATCAGGAAATGTGAGGCGGCTTCTAAGTGGCAGGATTCATCCTTGACCATTTCCCAAGTGATAAAATTTTAGGGTGGTCCTATTCAAAAGCTGATATATGCGTCAAACGGAGGTTGGTAAGTTTTCATAAGATTTGTGTGCAATATAGCAGAGCAAACATTGTGGCAAAAGGAGAAAACGCAGGTTATCCACTAGACCTGATTAGGTCTAATAAAAGGTTTGAGAAAATATTGAGGCAAAGGGAGAAAATGTTGATATCTAGTATTTTCTCCCTTTGCGTCAATATTTTCTCTCTTATATTGTGTACAAGTCTTATGTTTGTCAACATTCATTTTGTAGTCTGAAGCAACTAAAAGTTTGTTGTTTTGGAAAGGGTAAATAAAGTCAAGTTGCCGACACATTTTAGACAAGTCCGTATTGAGAAAAAAAATGTTGCAGACAACAGGATATAGAAATCTTCGAAAGTTATCGAGATAACTTCTTTTTTCTCAATTGCTTGCTTAATTTACCCATTCCTAACATTCCATTTGCGCGTAAAGAGTGAAGACTTGTTTGTGAAAGGGATATCGGTGCAGAGGACATAAAAGTTCATGTCAAAAGTAGAAATTTTGTTTGTATCTTTCAGCATAGAAAACGTAGAGGCAAAAGGATATTTGCTGATCATCAGCAATTTCTTCTTTTCACTCAATGTTTTCCAAAAGTAGGGGGCCTTTAATACAGGAACGTCTTAAACAATGCTTGTTTTGAAAAGGACAAACTCGTTTGTAAAACCATCTATAATTATTATAAATATGTTGAAATACATAAGAAAAAGATAAGAAAATGTTGCAATCCTGATTTCAAGCATCTTCTCCTCTTGCGCCAAACTTGCTTTGCTCTGAAAATAATGAGGTTGGGTCGGGATTGGGATAAAAGATCCCTAAAGGCATTTGAAAAAAAAAATGTTCAAGGATCCAAATTACGCGCAGATCCAGAGAGGGAGTCCGTACTTCTACCCATCCCACCCGCTCGAATAGGGGAGACCGGGGCTATTTCGGCCCCCTAATTTCGATTGCTCATATATTGAATTACATGAAAGTTATTTGGGCGTGATTTATATATTTAAGTTCGACAGGCGAAAGCCTTTCAAACTGCGTCTGTCCTTTTTATATTTTTCTTTTCAACAAAGAGAATTTCAAATTTTAGAGTTTTGATCGTGGTGGCCGAACTTGCCCCATACATGGGGCAAGTTCGGCCCACCCTTGGGGCAAGGTATGCACAGACCTATAAATCCTTATATTTGATTTTTAGACTGTTTAAATTTAAAGGAATCTGTATACGACTTCCAAATGAAGGTATAAATTGAAAAAAGCATTGTTATAACAGTCAAATCATCGTGAGTAAGGGGACATTCGGGATAACAAGTAGAGGCTGGGGCAAGTTCGGCCTGTGATTTTGAATTTGTCAATTTTTTACATTTCTGTTAGAACTAGGTCTGAACAATTGATATATTCGGATTCGTCAAGAAATGGCAATTCTAACAGCGATTATTCTTTTTATTCATGGGCAAGTTTGGTGGTGGCCGAACTTGCCCCAACCCCAAAGGCCGAACTAGCCCCAGACAGACCTGGTGTCAACATCACGCCATATCTTCTCTTAGATAACATGAACACTTCATCTTTAGTTTTAATTTGAAAGAGGACTTAATTGTCTTCATAAATATACAAAAATGAAATCTGAATCCTGGCGCATATTACTATAAATTAAAACTTATATAATGTGGAAAAAATACTGAAAGTGTCTAAAAATCAGAATCGTATTCTAAATTCTATGTTTTTGTATTAAATTCGACCAAAAACCTTCTGCGAAAAGCTTTCGTCATGAGTGACATCAAAATCCGGGTCAGAGCTCTCTATCTCTGTCGACAGGCTCAAAAGAGCCACTAGCCGAACTTGCCCCGGGGCCGAAATAGCCCCGGTCTCCCCTATATGTCGTCGTTTTTTCGACAAAAATCAAAAAAACAAAAGCAAGCTGCAGTTTAGAGTTTTTTTGTTGAAAAGAAGCAATTTGCAAGGTAAATGACATAATGCTATGATTTCTTTTGTGTCATGTGCCAATTCAGTCGGACCCCGGCTATCCTATGAAAAAAACTTAGGCCCTACAACACCACCGCCTCATGGGGAAAATGCCATGGTCCGCGCCTGCTCATCAATGATGATTAAGTACGTTCTCAGACTCAAATCTGAGCACTGTACTGAAATCACATGAAATCCACGTGAACTTCAATCAAATAGGCTACCCTTCAACGTTGGAGAGAATTCAATTGAAGTTGAGCATAACATCGATGGTTCAACGCTCAGTTTGAAGATGGAAAAACTTAATAACTTTCTGAAAGCTAAAGAGGGGAAATGTTTGTTTGTTTGTTTGTTTGTTGTTGTTTTTTTTTGTTTGTTTTTTTCAAATTCTAAATATATTTTTCATAATACAGAATTGAAACATAATATTAGAACTCATGATGTATTCCTTCCTTAAGATTCAGAAAATACAAAAAAAAAATGAATTTCTGAAAAAAAAGTAGTTGCAACAGTTTTGCATTCAACCCTCGCATTGTACTCATGAGTATGTACCTAAGTTTTTTCTAGAAACCAGGGCCTGGTCACATACATTTCCTCGTCCACATTGCGTCTAAAAAAATATTACGTCTAAAAATATGTTGTACTACGGATCAATTTTGGAAGTTGCCCGGCTTTGACCACGCCCTATTACCAGCAATCACTCGGGCTGTTGCGATCACCGGGCTGTATCACCAATATGCACCTATTATCATGTTGTCCAAGATAGCATACACTTATTAATGCTTAAAGAATACCAAACTTTGTTAACGAAAACGATGTATGTGCAAGGGCGGATCCAGGATTTTTTCCAGGGAGTCCAAGCTCAAATTATGGTTTAAAATGTAATAAATATGTAACGTTACACTAAATTTATATAGTCAAAATTTAATTTTTGGCCAATTCCGGGGGGGGGGGGGTCCGGACCCCATAGATCCGCCAATGATATGAATATACACTAAATTTATATAGTCAAAATTTAATTTTTGGCCAATTCCGGGGGGGGGGGGTCCGGACCCCATAGATCCGCCAATGATATGAATAGCTGATCGTCTTGACAAACGGGCAGTATGTAGATGATATAGTAGGTTACTAAGGACGATGTGAACTACACGTGTACCAACTTTCATGCTTTCTTCATTTTCTGAGCAATTTTACACTCATCACTTTCATTAAATTATAGAAACAATCATTTTTGGAAAGCAAATTTTGCAAAATTTGCTTCTCTATGCAGCCGCCTCTCTCTGCACTCTACCATTCTCTGCATACCACATAACATCTTCCGGTCCTCCTCACTAAAAATAGTTCTATCAAAAGCAAAGATTAAAGAGGTAACAGTCATTGGAATATTCAATATGTAAGTCTGAAGTTATACCAGTAGATATTAAATTGTGTGACTGAAAATGAAACATTTAATTAATCATGTCTCTAACAAAAGAAAAGACCGGCGTAGTAATTTGCTTTATTATGGTTCAAATATCAGTCCAATGGCCTTCATTGTAAATGGGTCAGTCAAGTTAACTGAGCTATTCAAAGCTATAAATAGATGCATGGAATCAAAGCATTTAAGGTATTCAAATGGATAATCAAAGTACCTAATCAAAGTACTCTACGAATCAAAGTATTCAGGGTATTCAAATGGATAATCAAAGTACCTAATCAAAGTACTCTACTTCTGGACAGGCCTACATTATTAACTAAATTGGCTTCCCAACAGTACTTTCAGTACTTTGATTAGCGTTTGTCAGATGCAGTAGGCTAGTATGCCGATTCACACGTGGATCCAGACATTTTCCCAGAGCCTCGATCTGTGGGGGCCGTGTTTTCCGGGGGCAAATTGGCGCATGAAAACTTCCTCAAAATTCACTTTGATAAGCCTTGTTTTGCAAATAGGGATAATCTTTTATCAAGTAAACAGTGGCGCAATTTCGGACAAACAATAGTATTTCGTCGGTGTTATTCTAAAACCTCGCAAGTACAGGTTAAGTGGAACTGTATTTACGAGATTTTATAACAACACCGACGATCTATAAAAACATTACGGTAAACCCAATGTATTTTTACCACAAAATTAACTGCCATTGAAGGGGTGGCTCCTGGGCCGTACGTGGTCCCTGGATCTGCACATGTTCAATTAATTAAGTCGCCAAACTTGACATGCAGAATTTCTAACGCATTGGTAGTTGGTTCGGGCCCCTTGCTAGGCATATCCTATCTTTCGAATGAGATGTAATCATGTAACCCCATGTGCGGATCCAGGGTTGAGGCCCGGGGACCCGGACCCCCTCTCGAATTAGTAAAAGTGCGTATCAAAGAGATTTTAAGGTAGAAGACCCATAATGAGCACCAAAGAGCCAGTGGCGAAATTTAAAAAATACCAGTAATTCCTAAACTGTGTTACATTTCCATTCCAAATACAAACATAAGCATTTTGTACGGTTTAGAATTTTGAATTCATGCATACTTATGAAAATATTTGACAAAAATGTTCAAAATGACCTCCCTTGCACATGAATATAGAGTAAAATGATATTTGTAAATTATTTTCTTCTTGAAGCATAATCTTGAAATCCGGCACGGTTAATCAACTTATGTGAAGTGTATTTACAAGTGTGTGTAATTTGATGCATTTCGTATGGCTAGAAAGTGGTGTTTTTCATTATAGGTCTTCTACCTTAAGGGTTTTTCATACGCCAATGCAGTCGGGTCCCCTCCAGGTAGAAAACCCGAGCCCCTCTTATTTGGGAAAAGTGTCTGGATCCACGCATTCATGAACGCTTTCCCAAACAAACAAGATTTAAAGGTGGTCTAATGAAAAAACACTGTTGGCACAAACGAAAAAATGGGTGTTGTTAAGATATATATATATATATATATAAAAAAAAGAAGAAAATGCTGAGCGGCAGCATTTAATATTCCCCTAAGTTTTAGATCTACCTAGATTTCATTTTTTGGACGTCAAAACAATGTCTTGTGAAAGGGTCAACTAAGTCAAATGAGTTTGCTTTGGGAAAGCAGGTCCGTAGGAAGCAATTCAATATGGGGACTCAAGACCCCCCCCCCCCCCTTGCCAGCTTCCAGTTCTCACTGGCATGGAAAGGGTCATGTGCAGCGGCGATGCAGAGGGGGGGGGGTCAAATGAATCACCCTCCCTCTTCTGCAGCCCAATTATTAGCTCAAAGGTCTGAGCACGAAGAGCTCAATGTGAGCTATTGTGGTCGCTTTTTGTCCGTCGTCCGTCTGTCTGTTCATAATTTCTTTACACATCTTCTCCTCCTAAACCATATTGAGCCAATTTTGACCAAACTTCGCAGGAATGTTCCCTTGGTGCCCCTTTTCAAAACCTGTTTGCGACCAAACGCCGGCAGTCAATCAAAACCATGGATAATCCAATGGACGATCAGAAAAAATGCCACATCACCATTGTTTGTTCTAAATTCTTGGTATTGTATCGATCTATCGACTGACAATCAACACAATCGACATGACAATGTCCCCGTTGTTTGTAGACCTACTAGATTTTGCGTTGGGCGGAGCGATCTATCGATTGGCGTTTGGTCATGTTTTGATACGTAAAAAAGTGGGCGTGGCAGGTCGTGGCTTATCGGACTTTAAAGAGAAAGCATAATGAAATTCTTTAAAAATCAACCATTGAGCCAATTAAAAAGAAACATGGCAGGAATGTTCCTTAAGTGACTCTTTTCAAAATTCGTTCACGTTTTTTTTTTTTTTTTTTTCTCTTTTTTCTCTCTCTTTTTTTTTTTTTTTTTTACGTTCGTCAAAAAATGTGGGCGTGGCAGGGCGGGGTTATCACACTTAGAGAAATCCTAAGAAAACCCTTTAAAAAATCAACCATTAAGCCAATTTGAAAGAAACATGACAGGGGCAGCCGCCTGTTTCATCAAAACATTTAAGACGCGTTTTTGACTTACCGATGTCTTAGATATCGCTTTTAAAAAAACAACAATCCCATAACCCAGGTCTTGATTGATTGACGATACGCGTTTCTTCTCATAAACTTGTCGTAAGTCATCGGTAAGTCCAAAATACGTCTTAAATGTTTTGATGAAACTGGCCCCAGGAATGTTCATTGGGTGACTCTTTTCAAAATTTAATCGCAATGTTTTTATTTGTCAATTTTAAAATGTAGGCGTTGCAGGGCGGGGCTTATCAGACTTAGAGAAATGATAATAAAATTCTTTCAAAATCAACCAATGAGCCAATTAGAGAGAAACATGGCAGGAATGTTCATTGAGTGACTATTTTCAAAATTTACTCGCGATTTTTTTATTTGTCAAAAAATGCGGGCGTGGCGGGGCTTATTAGACTTAGAGAAATAATAATAAAATTCTTTACAAATCAACCATAGGGCTTATTTGAACTAATCTTGACAGGAATCTTCCTTTCGAGAGTGACTTAAAAAAATGTTGACAATTTTTTAGATTCGTCAAAATATGTGGGCGTGTTAGGACGGAGCTTAGGGCCTATATATCCAACTTAAAAAAAAATGTTAGCCTAGATAATTCTCAAAAAATCTTCTCATTAACCATTGGGCCTATATTCTAATCAAACTTTGCAGAAATGTTCTTTTCGTGACCCTTTTAAAAACTTGTTGACGAATTTTTGGTTCATAAAAAAATGGGCGTGGCAGGGCGGGGCTTATTAGACAGACTTCAGAGAAAACTTGGCAGGTTTGTTCCTTGAGAGGCTATTTTCAAAGTTTGTAAATTGCGATTTTTTTTTAATTTTGTCAACAAAAGGTTGGCGAGGCATGTTGGGGTTATCCGACTTAGAGTTTCAAGTTTCAACTTTTATTCATTCTATTCAACTTTTTGTTGATACAAGAATATAACTTAGAGAAATTGCAAAAAAAAAAAAAAAAAAAAAAAAAAAAAAAAAAAAAAAAAAAAAAAAAAAAAACTTTAAAAATCAATCATCAGACCAATTTGAACCAAACTGGCAGGAATTTCCTTGAGTGACTCTTTTCAAAATTTGTTCATGAAGTCAAAAGGTAGTCCACTGGGTCAAATCTTGTATTTGTTTCAATTTTTTTGAAATATGTTTAGAATTATTAGATATCATACATGTACCCTAATTATTCTAATAAACGCACATATTCTAATAAACGCCCACCCTCCTTATCTCAGCTGAAAATATGCATATTTCAAGCACAATTTAAGCAAGAAAGGGTGAATCTAATAAACGCCCATCCCCCGATTTTGGATTTAAATAATGTAAATCATAAACAAAGATCACTTCCAAAAACAATGCAAGAGAGGATTTCCTGTCGCTTAATCTGTTTA
The DNA here is from genome assembly GCA_963680895.1 of Fragum sueziense. Lineage (NCBI taxonomy): Eukaryota > Metazoa > Mollusca > Bivalvia > Cardiida > Cardiidae > Fragum > Fragum sueziense. Next base: position 19,792,462 of record OY804610.1, read on the forward strand.
CAATGAAGGAATTTCATCCAAAAGTCATATTATATAGAAATAGCCCTTGTAACAAAACTTTGCAACCGCTCTCACTGATTTAACAGTCCATGAATTGACATTTGATTCGCATGTTTTGACTATCAAAATTAGAATACCTCTAATAAACGCCCATCCCCAACTTTTCTATCGAGCACTTTTCTAATAAACGCCCGGGCGTTTATTAGAATAATTACGGTATATATCTTATTGATCTCTATTCAAATTCTGATTGTAGATCTATGTCACAAACTTCTTTCCTGAAGGTGGGGCGATATATGGTCATCTTGGTCCTCTTCTTTCATATAAATTCTAGGAAACTGCCCTCCCTTTGAAATCTGTAAGTTCGAACCCATTAAAGGCCTCAAAGAAATCATCCATGGGTCCGCAGCAACGAGTAAAACTGTTTGACACTTATGATTTGAACATCCTTTGCCTTTGATCTCAAGCTCACACAGGTAGATCTAGCATTTTGCTTCAATGCTTCTTTCTAAAAATGCATCGTGTGTGGGCGTTAAAACCAGCTATTGATTGAAAAAGGGTTGTAAATTTGATGGAAAGATTCAATCAATCAAAATTCAATCAGTCAATCTTGATATATCATCAAGTTCCACTTTGCCCATTCATTGACTTTGTGTACTAGCTGTTATTGTTTACTCTTACAAGGCCCGTTTCGCGCATAAACGAAACATTTCGAAAATTTGAAGACGACGCGTGCCTTTTTCGGTCTGCGGGTTCTACTAAAGTCCCACCGTATAAAACGAATAAATGGTTTCATTTCACACCAAGATTGAAATATATTTCTTGTAAAAGAATAAAGGTTGCCAGAGTGTATGTCTAGGTTTAAGCGGGAATCTTAAAATAATGAATCTGCATAATATGTGTTGGCCTATTCCATTTGGTCTATGTGTTTGGGGTACTTTTACAATACACAAAATACATATAGACAAACATACAGTTTCTGGTGGTTATTCTGAGAATCTACCATAAATGTAGTCATTCAATATAATAAAGAAATATCGCCAGTCTTAGATTCCGTCTCGAGATTTGACAAAATGCCCCATTTCAATGAAAGTTATGTGTGAAGTCCAATACACACCTCTATTGGTTGGACGAGTCCAAGATGTATTTGTGTAGTCGCGTAGTCAGCCATTTGTAAACGCTGGTGCATATAAACAGAAAATAATAGAATATTTTGACAAATATTTGTCCGATTTACGTAGAATTTGTATTTTATTGTGTAAAATACGTATATTGATTCGGATATTTACAAAGGTATTTATCTAGTTTTACGTTTATCTTTCATTTCTCGATAAAATTTCAGCGTGTGTAACGCTCTTTCGGCACTGTGCCAACACAAGAAAAAATGTCTTTCCTTGAAGATTTTTATGTATTTGATGAACCTCATGATTGCGTAAAGATATATATGGGACCAGATTTTGATGAAAACCTGCTGCTTGAAAGGAATTTCTTGATAACTTTTTGCCCATTTCGAACATATTTTTGTTCGTCCCCGGGACAGTTCGTAACATGTCATATTTTTTCTGACTTCTTGTAAAGCATTACTGATATGGCCCAAACCACTCCAATGTTGTTTTAACAATAGATTTTTTTTTAACTATTTCTCTTATTGATTTAAGTTTTCTTTTCACAACTCGTTACTGAATAAGGTTTATGATAAGATATTATTTTGAACAATCCACAATATTGAGGGGAAATTTTAAAATACTGTTCAAAGTCATAACATCCAGTTATTTCTTGACACCCACCAACACGGGTGGTAAACAGAGAAACTAGCTCCAAAAAGAGTCAACGGTATTTCGTTTCCTCGTGACATCCGGCCTCTACTGAGGTAGTTGCATAGAGCTAAAATCTGTATACAAAGATAGGTCACGAACACCAGGGGTCTTGCTACCAATTTTTGTTCGGGGCCAGGGGCCAGTGAAATTGGGAAAAATAGCGACGTTTTTACCTAAATTGGGAAAAACTAAAACAAGTTTGTATTCATACTGTCACTCAGTTTCAGCTATAAATTAGACTGTAGTGATGTGAAATGCATTTGTACATACTGTTGTTTAAGAATCTACTCCAAAACTGTCTTCAAAATGTTTGTAAATGAAGATGAGGTCTTAACATGGGGCATTCTGGGTCCTCATTGGGAATTTTCACCAGAGAATTGGGAAAAAAAGATACTTTTTGCCATTGGGAATGGGGCCGAATAACGGCCCCAAAATTTGGCAAACGAGACCCCTGAACACATTTTTCAACACTATTTTCCTTTTACAACGAGTTTTTGAAAAATCCGACGATGCTGTAATATGAAGAAATGGTCGAAGTTTGTTGTGCATGAGAATATACGGTGTTAGTAAGCAGAGTTTGAATATAATCGTTGAAAAACATTTCAAAATCGAAAGTAAAAATTTTTTTACTTTCGATTTTGAAATGTTTTTCAACGATTGTATTCAAACCCTGCTACTAATACCGTATACTCTTGTGCACAATAAACTTCGACCATTTCTTCATATTACAGCATCGCCGGATTTCTCAAAAACTCGCTTTAAAAGAAATAATTTTAGAAAATATGTTCGTGACCTACAAATTTTCGCTCTATGCAACTACCTCTTTTTGGAGCTAGTTTCTCTGTTTACCACCCGTGACCAATGGTTCCTGAAATATCTTCATTTTCTCCATTTGTTTTATTTTTCTGTTTGACCCTATCTTTTCAAACATTTGTTTTGTTGCCTGAAGCAGCGTTTAACGTTTCATTGTTTAGGAAAAGGGTTAACCTTTTCTCAAACAAGACCTGGTTTTGACGCCCCTAATAGAAAAGGCTTTGGAAAACATTGAAACAAAAGAAGAAACTGCTGATAACCAGCACTTTCTCCTATTGTCTCAATATTTCCTATGTCATATTATACCCCTGTTTTACACAAATTACCCTCTCTAATAAATTCCATTTTGTCATGTTTGGTAGTTTTTGAAGTGGATCACCCTAATATTTGGCTGTTTGGGAAAGGGTTAAGACACTTTGTGCCTTGTTGTTTTCAGTTCCAGTCATGTAAAAAATCATGCAGCGTCCACATACTGAAGAACCCCAGCGGCGTGTTTTGTCGAGTGAGAGTTCCGCGGCGCCTCAGTTTCCTGGAGGTCGCATGATCGGACAGGTGTCTAGTCAGAGGTTTGAGGCAGAAGGGATGTCAGCCGGTGCCCTGCAGTACCCACTCAGCTTCCCGTACGTAGCCAGGTTTTACCTCCAATGTTTTTGCTTTTTTACACTAAGACCAGCACTAAGACAGTGGGGCAGTTGCAGTACAGTACATAAGTCCATTTCCCCCAAACAATAATTTTCTTCCCATAAATTAATATTTGGCACATGTACAAGGCATTCCCCAGGGAATTTTTGTTATCTGTCAAAGAAAGTTGATTATCAGTCTATAATATATTTTAAAAGCATTTCTATCAATCATTGGTTTGAATGATATTTTGCATTTTGAAAAACTTAATTCCCACCTTTCATCTGTGACTTTGCTTGTTGGCTGTTGCAGTGATTTTTTTTACAATTTAAAGACTGTGAGTCCTGGGGACTCACTAGATTCCATATCAATGAGTCCAGGTATTAAGCTTAGTGAGTCTAATACACTATTTTTAATAGGAAATCTGTAAAAATTGTTGCATCCTGGGACTCACTAGAATTAAAACTTTGCATCCCAGAGACCAAATTATGAGTAAAAGTTGCAGGATGCGCAGGTTAAAAAAATCACTGTTGTTGTTTCAGGGGAGGTCAGCCCGCCCACCCACATCCGTCGCCCATCCAGCTGTCAGCGGGGATGCACACTCCCACACCAGCTGTACCAGCCGGACCGCCCCCACATTTATCAACTGGCCCCGGACATGCACCACCGGCACAGGTAAATGTTTTCTCCTTTCCTTACAATGTTTTGAAATATAGCTTTTTAACCCTTATCTGCTTTTACCAATAAATCACCTATTTTGCTACTTAAAATCAATATGAGAGGAGGGTATCAATTGATTTTCAAATTACAAAATATTTTTTAATTTTTATTTCACAATATATTGTGGGTTCCCATTGGACATTGTATTATTATCTCATCTCGGCAATTTAAGACAATCTTTATGTGTACCAACAGCGTAGGGTTAGGATTTTAACCCTTTCCTAAACAAAACCTGGTTTTGACGTCCCTTAGAGAATAGGCTTGGGAAAACATTGAAATAAAAGAAGAAACTGCTGATAACCAGCAGTTTCTCCTTTTGTCTCAATATTTTCTGTGCCATATTTTACACATATTCTATCTTTAATAGCATCCATTTCAAGGGCGGATCCAGGATTTTTTTCCAAGGGGGGGGGGGGGTCCAAGCCCAAATTTTTTTCCAGGGGGGGTCCAAGCCCAAATTATGGCTTAAAATGTAGTAAATATGTAACGTTACATTAAATTTGTAAAGTCAAAATTCAATTTTCGGCCAATGCCAGAGGGGGGGGGGGGTTCCGGACCCCCCCCCCCCCCCCCCCCCCCCCCGACTCCCCCTCTAGATCCGCCCATGCATTTTGTCATTTATGGCAGTTTTTGAGTTTGGGTTTATTGGGGTTTTACGCCGTTTTCAACTACCAGGGTCATATCGCGGCGGCTGGAGCACCTACCCATGGATTCCTGTTGTTTCTCAAACCAGTACTACCACAACACCCTTACTGAGCCTCCAGCTGCTCGCCCACTTAGGTTAATGATTTCAAACCCATTGGTGGGTGACAATTTTGTCAGAAAGGTTATTAGCCGCGGCCGGGTATCGAACCCGGGACCTCTCGAATGAGGGTCAGATGCGCTACCAACTGCGCTAAGGCCGCGGCGGCAGTTTTTGAAGAGGACCACTCTAAAATTTTATCGTTTGGGAAAGGGTTATATATATTTCAATTTGCTAGTCCATTACACTCCTCTTATCTGTTTAAATTTCTATATTGCTGCTTTTCAACAAAAACCTAGTAACTGCAGCTTTAAACAAGCTGCAGTTACGAGGTTTTTTTTGAAAAATGACGTAATGCTGTGTTTCAGGCGCATGCGGCCCAAGTCCAAGGTCAGCAGCAACAGTTTCAGAGGTTAAAGGTCGAGGACGCGCTCTCGTATTTGGACCAGGTCAAACTGCAGTTTGGGAACCAACCACAGGTCTATAACGACTTCCTGGATATCATGAAGGAGTTCAAGTCTCAAACGTAAGTTTTCAGTGTTCAAAGGCGCTCTCATTTAGCCTGGATAGCTCAGTAACGGAATTCATTCTCACATTTGACAAAAGTCATTTGTCTCTCACCAATGTGTGTGAATCATCTATGTGAGAGAGCAGCTGGAGGCTCTGTTTGAATATTATTGTAATATTGAGAGAAATACCAGGAATCCACAGTCAAGTACTCTAGGTGCTGCAATGCGAACATTGCAGATGAATGAGGCGTTAAAGCATAATCAATCAATCACAGACTATCTAGCTCAGTAAGCTGTAGTTACGTCCCTAAATCTTCCATGTAAATAGAGGATAATGGTTTGTTTCAGTGTAAGATGGATTTATATTTCATGATTAAGTGAACTACAAAAGCTTTATTTTCATGAGTGAAAATGTTGCTTTCGTTATTCACGAAATGAAATATCAATTGATCTTACTCGAAAAACAAACGATTATTCTATTTCTTTAATGCCAAAATTAGACAAAATGCGGAAATTTTATGACAAATTTTCTTAAAGTGCGTCATTTTGCACGTTACTGCTATGCAGCACTTATGATGATGTCACTTATTTGGCCCTGTTTAGATAACGTCAGATAAGGTAAAATGAACGAGAGCGGGGCATAAGTTTTCGATAATTTCACTGGATAGGCGGTGAGTTTATCAAATGATAATCTACTGTTATTTCTCGATGATCCATCGAAAAGCATTAAAGAAATTAGTATAATGCCACTACACTAGTCAATCTATCAGCTTGTAATGTATGTCATTCTGTCACTCCAACTGTAGCTTTTTTGTCTGGGTGAATTCAAATAAAATGGCACCAAAAAATTATTTTTTTCCAATTTTGAAATTTCAATTGATCATTATTGTCTATATGTTCTAATATTGTACATAGATCAAATTTTAATAATCTAAAATGGCATTGAAAAATATTTAGACATAAAAAAGTTTCAGATTTTTTAATTGAAGAAATTCAACAGAAAAACATGAAAATACATATATTTACTAAGTAGTGTACCCTCACATAATGATACGAAAAATAATATTTTTTTCAATCCAAATTGTAATTTGTGAATCAATAAGGAATTCTAAGCAAAAAAATTAGTTTTTCTGTCATAAATCTGGTGAAAATATGACTTTTTACACAAAATTACTAGTGATTTTTATCCCCCGCCGAAAAAATTTTTCGGGGGGGATATTGTTTTTGCCATGTCCGTCCGTCCTTCCGTCCGTCCGTCCGTCCGTCCGTCCGTCCGTCCGTCCGTCCGACATTCGTTTCCGCGCTATTTCTTGGAAACTATAGACCGGATTTCGATGAAACTTGGCACACAGCTTCACTACAAAGAGGACATGCGCATATCGTCGGGGTTACCCGGTTCGACCATTGAATTTAGAGTTACTGCCCCTGACTGTTTAAGCCATATACATACAGAGTGATATTCGTTTCCGCGCTATTTCTTGAAAACTGTAGACCGGATTTCGATGAAACTTGGCACACAGCTTCGCTACAAAGTGGACATGCGCATATCGTCGGGGTTACCCGGTTCGACCGCCGAATTTAGAGTTACTGCCCCTGACTGTTTTAGCCATATACATACAGAGTGATATTCGTTTCCGCGCTATTTCTTGAAAACTGTTGACCGGATTTCGATGAAACTTGGCACACAGCTTCGCTACAAAGTGGACATGCGCATATCGTCGGGGTTATCCGGTTCGACCGCCAAATTTAGAGTTACTGCCCCTGACTGTTTTAGCCATATACATACAGTGATATTCGTTTCCGCGCTATTTCTTGGAAACTATAGACCGGATTTCGATGAAACTTGGCACACAGCTTTACTACAATGAGGACATGCGCATATCGTCGGGGTTACCCGGTTCGGCCGTCGAATTCAGAGTTACTGCTCCTGACTGTTTAAGCCATATACATACAGAGTGATATTCGTTTCCGCGCTATTTCTTGAAAACTGTAGACCGGATTTCGATGAAATTTGGCACACAGCTTTACTACAAAGTGGACATGCGCATATCGTCGGGGTTACTCGGTTCCACCGCCGAATTTAGAGTTACTGCCCCTGACTGTTTTAGCCATATACATACAGAGTGATATTCGTTTCCGCGCTATTTCTTGAAAACTATAAACCGGATTTCAATGAAACTTGGCACACAGCTTTACTACAATGAGGACATGCGCATATCGTCGGGGTTACCCGGTTCGACCGCCGAATTTAGAATTACTGCCCCTGACTGTTTAAGCCATATACATACAGAGTGATATTCGTTTCCGCGCTATTTCTTGAAAATTATACACCGGATTTCAATGAAATTTGGCACACAGCTTTACTACAAAGTGGACATGCGCATATCGTCGGGGTTACTCGGTTCCACCGCCGAATTTAGAGTTACTGCCCCTGACTGTTTTAGCCATATACATACAGAGTGATATTCGTTTCCGCGCTATTTCTTGAAAACTATAAACCGGATTTCAATGAAACTTGGCACACAGCTTTACTACAATGAGGACATGCGCATATCGTCGGGGTTACCCGGTTCGACCGCCGAATTTAGAATTACTGCCCCTGACTGTTTAAGCCATATACATACAGAGTGATATTCGTTTCCGCGCTATTTCTTGAAAACTATAGATCGGATTTCAATGAAACTTGGCTCACAGCTTCACTACAAAGTGGACATGAGCATATCGTCGGGGTTACCCGGTTCGACCGTCGAATTTAGAGTTACTGCCCCTGACTGTTTTAGCCATATACATACAGAGTGATATTCGTTTCCGCGCTATTTCTTGAAAACTATAGACCGGATTTCAATGAAACTTGGCACACAGCTTAACTACAATGAGGACATGCGCATATCGTCGGGGTTACCCGGTTCGACCGCCGAATTTAGAGTTACTGCCCCTGACTGTTTAAGCCATATACATACAGTGATATTCGATTCCGCGCTATTTCTTGAAAATTATACACCGGATTTCAATGAAACTTGGCACACAGCTTTACTACAATGAGGACATGCGCATATCGTCGGGGTTACCCGGTTCGGCCGTTGTATTTAGTGTTACTGCCCCTGACTATTTTAGCCATATACATACAGAGTGATATTCGTTCTGTTGAAGCCATATACATACAGAGTGATATTCGTTCTGTTGAAGCCATATACATACAGATTTATATTCGTTTCCGCGCTACTTTATTGACAATGAAAATATATTCGGCGGGGGATATCAATTCAACGAATTTGCTTGCCCGTCCGTCCGTCCGTCCGTCCGTCCGTCCGACATTCGTTTCCGCGCTATTTCTTGGAAGCTATAGACCGGATTTCGATGAAACTTGGCACACAGCTTCACTACAAAGAGGACATGCGCATATCGTCGGGGTTACCCGGTTCGACCATTGAATTTAGAGTTACTGCCCCTGACTGTTTAAGCCATATACATACAGAGTGATATTCGTTTCCGCGCTATTTCTTGAAAACTGTAGACCGGATTTCGATGAAACTTTGCACACAGCTTCGCTACAAAGTGGACATGCGCATATCGTCGGGGTTACCCGGTTCGACCGCCGAATTTAGAGTTACTGCCCCTGACTGTTTTAGCCATATACATACAGAGTGATATTCGTTTCCGCGCTATTTCTTGAAAACTGTTGACCGGATTTCGATGAAACTTGGCACACAGCTTCGCTACAAAGTGGACATGCGCATATCGTCGGGGTTATCCGGTTCGACCGCCAAATTTAGAGTTACTGCCCCTGACTGTTTTAGCCATATACATACAGTGATATTCGTTTCCGCGCTATTTCTTGGAAACTATAGACCGGATTTCGATGAAACTTGGCACACAGCTTTACTACAATGAGGACATGCGCATATCGTCGGGGTTACCCGGTTCGGCCGTCGAATTCAGAGTTACTGCTCCTGACTGTTTAAGCCATATACATACAGAGTGATATTCGTTTCCGCGCTATTTCTTGAAAACTGTAGACCGGATTTCGATGAAATTTGGCACACAGCTTTACTACAAAGTGGACATGCGCATATCGTCGGGGTTACTCGGTTCCACCGCCGAATTTAGAGTTACTGCCCCTGACTGTTTTAGCCATATACATACAGAGTGATATTCGTTTCCGCGCTATTTCTTGAAAACTATAAACCGGATTTCAATGAAACTTGGCACACAGCTTTACTACAATGAGGACATGCGCATATCGTCGGGGTTACCCGGTTCGACCGCCGAATTTAGAATTACTGCCCCTGACTGTTTTAGCCATATACATACAGAGTGATATTCGTTTCCACGCTATTTCTTGAAAACTATAGACCGGATTTCAATGAAACTTGGCACACAGCTTAACTACAATGAGGACATGCGCATATCGTCGGGGTTACCCGGTTCTACCGCCGAATTTAGAGTTACTGCCCCTGACTGTTTAAGCCATATACATACAGTGATATTCGATTCCGCGCTATTTCTTGAAAATTATACACCGGATTTCAATGAAACTTGGCACACAGCTTTACTACAATGAGGACATGCGCATATCGTCGGGGTTACCCGGTTCGGCCGTTGTATTTAGTGTTACTGCCCCTGACTATTTTAGCCATATACATACAGAGTGATATTCGTTCTGTTGAAGCCATATACATACAGAGTGATATTCGTTCTGTTGAAGCCATATACATACAGATTTATATTCGTTTCCGCGCTACTTTATTGACAATGAAAATATATTCGGCGGGGGATATCAATTCAACGAATTTGCTTGCCCGTCCGTCCGTCCGTCCGTCCGTCCGTCCGACATTCGTTTCCGCGCTATTTCTTGGAAGCTATAGACCGGATTTCGATGAAACTTGGCACACAGCTTCACTACAAAGAGGACATGCGCATATCGTCGGGGTTACCCGGTTCGACCATTGAATTTAGAGTTACTGCCCCTGACTGTTTAAGCCATATACATACAGAGTGATATTCGTTTCCGCGCTATTTCTTGAAAACTGTAGACCGGATTTCGATGAAACTTGGCACACAGCTTCGCTACAAAGTGGACATGCGCATATCGTCGGGGTTACCCGGTTCGACCGCCGAATTTAGAGTTACTGCCCCTGACTGTTTTAGCCATATACATACAGAGTGATATTCGTTTCCGCGCTATTTCTTGAAAACTGTTGACCGGATTTCGATGAAACTTGGCACACAGCTTCGCTACAAAGTGGACATGCGCATATCGTCGGGGTTATCCGGTTCGACCGCCAAATTTAGAGTTACTGCCCCTGACTGTTTTAGCCATATACATACAGTGATATTCGTTTCCGCGCTATTTCTTGGAAACTATAGACCGGATTTCGATGAAACTTGGCACACAGCTTTACTACAATGAGGACATGCGCATATCGTCGGGGTTACCCGGTTCGGCCGTCGAATTCAGAGTTACTGCTCCTGACTGATTAAGCCATATACATACAGAGTGATATTCGTTTCCGCGCTATTTCTTGAAAACTGTAGACCGGATTTCGATGAAATTTGGCACACAGCTTTACTACAAAGTGGACATGCGCATATCGTCGGGGTTACTCGGTTCCACCGCCGAATTTAGAGTTACTGCCCCTGACTGTTTTAGCCATATACATACAGAGTGATATTCGTTTCCGCGCTATTTCTTGAAAACTATAAACCGGATTTCAATGAAACTTGGCACACAGCTTTACTACAATGAGGACATGCGCATATCGTCGGGGTTACCTGGTTCGACCGCCGAATTTAGAATTACTGCCCCTGACTGTTTAAGCCATATACATACAGAGTGATATTCGTTTCCGCGCTATTTCTTGAAAACTATAGATCGGATTTCAATGAAACTTGGCTCACAGCTTCACTACAAAGTGGACATGAGCATATCGTCGGGGTTACCCGGTTCGACCGTCGAATTTAGAGTTACTGCCCCTGACTGTTTTAGCCATATACATACAGAGTGATATTCGTTTCCGCGCTATTTCTTGAAAACTATAGACCGGATTTCAATGAAACTTGGCACACAGCTTAACTACAATGAGGACATGCGCATATCGTCGGGGTTACCCGGTTCGACTGCCGAATTTAGAGTTACTGCCCCTGACTGTTTAAGCCATATACATACAGTGATATTCGATTCCGCGCTATTTCTTGAAAATTATACACCGGATTTCAATGAAACTTGGCACACAGCTTTACTACAATGAGGACATGCGCATATCGTCGGGGTTACCCGGTTCGGCCGTTGTATTTAGTGTTACTGCCCCTGACTATTTTAGCCATATACATACAGAGTGATATTCGTTCTGTTGAAGCCATATACATACAGAGTGATATTCGTTCTGTTGAAGCCATATACATACAGATTTATATTCGTTTCCGCGCTACTTTATTGACAATGAAAATATATTCGGCGGGGGATATCAATTCAACGAATTTGCTTGTTTCATACATGGGTCAAAAAGTTTTTATTATGATAAAGTTTGACCTCATATAGACTTCAGACCCAATTTTCTCAACAATATAATGAATTCAGAACATGTCTGCAAAAAAACTTGTAAAATTGTCATGTTTGAACTAAAATCTAGACAATCCAAAACTTGCATCTTTTGTCACAAAGTTGTTGCACTCCAGACATTCTTAACCTATTCGGATAATTCATGATCCTCCTTGTACTTCTTTTTCAAGTAAAATGGTAAAAATAATTCGCAAGATTACTATAACAAACAATTTTATACTCTTCCGTGTACATTGTATTTCAAACAATGAGTACTTGTAATCATACGAAGATAGTTCAATTTTCTAAGAAAATCTTTAATTTCGTGAATATTTTTTTCTAAATATGCACTGGATAGGTATGAAAAATTACTTATATTATACTTTGACATGTAATAGGCGCTAACTAAACAAGAACAATTAATTATCTTACATAGGTGTGCTGTAAATGTTGAAAAATGAAAGTTCTTTTCTTTTAAATAATTTGTTGCACTCCAGACATATTCACATGTTGACAAATTTGGCTAATTTATGATACAATTCGCACTTCTTTATCAAGTAAAATGGTACAAATAATTCATGTGATAACTATTACAACCAATGTTACTCTTTTCCTTGTATTTCAAACAATGAGCAATTGTAATCATACAAAGATAGTTCAATTTTCTAAGATTTAAATTTCTAACCCCTAAAATGAAAACCAATCGCAAAGATGACACAAATTTGTGCCTAAATTGTTTAAATATATGCCCTCTTTCAAAAAAACAATACTTGATGATAACACTTTCTTTAGATCAGGTCTTTTTTAATTAAGCCAAAAAACTTGTTGCACTCCAGTCAACATAAATACTGGTCTAAATCAAACACAAGTCTGTGTCTAAACTGGATTTCTGGTGTGAATAATCTTTGAGTCTATGTTATCTGAAAAAGAGAACAAAAGTTCATTAAAAAGTAATATACAGTGAAAGAAGGGTTGTTAAACTTAAAATGTTGCACTCCAGACAAACATGGGTGAGTTTATTTAAGGAACAGTCAGGAGTTTTTGTCCTTATCAAGGTATCCAAAATCATATTTGTTCAAGGCTACAAACATTTCTGTACATGGATTATCATAAAAACTTGACTTTTCAGTCATAGAATTCCCGCAGTATTCAATTATTTCCAGTTTCTCTATATTTGCTGTTGCACTCCAGACAGCGCACAACTTTTGTTCTTGTGTGAACCTCAGCGAACCCTTTGCACACAAACACTAACCACATACAAAATTCAAAACTCAAGATGTTTAAGTTAATGTAAAAAGTCTTACTTTTACACACATATTGTTATTCTTTTATTGTTATGTATTTAGAAAAAAAGAAAGTTTTTTTCTGTTTACAAAAAAGCGTTTCACTCCAGACATTTTTTGCATGTTTTTTGGGCATAACTTTAAAACCGTTAAAGATATTTCAATAAAATTTTGCATGAACATACAATACACTAATTAACATCACATGGTCCTTGCAATTTGATCAAATATTCTATTCTTTTTAGTCTAGATGAAAAAATATGCTTGGTGCCATTTATTTTGAATTCACCCGTCTGCTCTATTTCAGACACACCTGACATTATCAACAGTCTCCAACCTGTTTAACCCTTTCCCAAACAAGACCGTGTTTTGATGTCTCTAATTGAATAGGCTTGGGAAAACATTGAAACAAAAGAAGAAACTGCTGATATTTTCTATGCCATATTTTACACAATTTCTATCTTTAATAACTTCTATTTTGTAATTTGTTGCAGTTTCTGAAGTGGATCACCCTAAAATTTTGCCGTTTAGGAAAGGGTTAAAGGTCACCCAGATTTGATTGTTGGGTACAAAATATTATTGATTAATATCCATCAAATCCTATGTTGAGGATACGCATTGGAATCAACTCATAGGGACGATTCAAATGAGTACCCACAATATAGGATTTGGATTAGAATTAAATAAATCTGTCTGCTATTTCAGAATTGATACACCAGGAGTCATCAACAGAGTCTCGAACCTGTTTAAAGGTCACCCAGATTTGATTGTCGGGTTTAACACGTTTCTGCCGCCGGGTTACAAGATCGAGGTTCAGGCCAATGAGATTAACGTGCATCAGCCTGGGCAACAGACCGTGTCAATATCGACCCTAAATCAGATGGCGCAGGCAGCATCCGCTAGCCAAACACATGTAAGTCAACCCTTTTCCAAATAACACCATTTTAGAGTTGTCCAAGGTTGCTACATGCAACAGATTGGATGTTCATGAAGTTAAGATTTGTGCACATTTAACCTATTAGCCTGGGAACATGCGTACTCGCGGTACTTATCGCAAAAATATGTAAACCGGAAAGCCATCAACACAATCACAAAAAATCTTTTCATATTTTTTAACTCAAAATGTCACGCATCATCCTGTAAAACAACCAAGATGCTCCGTTTATTTCTGATTTGACAGCCACGGATTCATTCATGCAAGGCGCATCGCCGCCATCTTGGATTTGTTTTATGTGATCTCGCGTTATTTGTTTATTTTTTCGTGGCAGGAAGCCCAAGCTCATGTCACGTGATCAAAATATTGAATACTTTGTTTGTCAATGCCAGACGAGCCTAGATCTGTCAAAATCGCATGGATTTTTATTGATTATGCCATGGAAAATGTGTTTTAATTGACCAGGGTACAATAGACTATTGAATAGGTATGTGCAGCTTCTATTGATTTGCATATGGACACTTTTTTTCATCGATAACTCACTTTCAGACGGAAAATATTTTGAAAATAGTCGCGATCAGTGAAGCGTGGACTTGTACGTCAGAGGTTATCACGGGAAAACACCCGATAGTAGGCGTGGCCGTTTGTATTCTTGCAAAATACCGTTTACCGCGAGATCCCATGTACCGCGAATACACATGAAGCGAGTATACCAGTTGGCAAAAATTTAGACTGTTCCAAATTCAAAGATGTTGCAGACTACAATTTAAAGTGAATTCAATTTCCCTATTTGGGTCACTCTTGGAGGAAAGCATTGTGGGAAATGAAGAAATTGCTTGTCACAAGCAATTTCGTCATTTTCCACACTGTTTTACAAAGCAATTATATTGAGGGTGCAAAAGGCGTCAATTTGAAAATCGTTGGAACGATTTAAGCACAGAAAATATTGAGGACATCAGCCGGGGCAACAGACCGTGTCAATATCGACCCTAAACCAAATGGCACAGGCAGCATCGGCTAGCCAAACACATGTAAGTCAACACTTTTCCGTAGCATAAATAAGAGGGGTGATGTGATGGCTGTGTAAAAAGCAATATTTCATTTACTGATCATCAAACCCTATGTTTTGGGTACTCGTTGGGATCGTCTCATCATACCCACTACATAGGATTTCGAGTTGAAAAACAGATTTAGAATGTCTTTACCCCTCTTATCTGTAGCCCTGAAAAAATGTCATTTGTCATCCATATCATATATCAAAGGGTATCAATATTAATGTGCATCAGCTTGGACAACAGACCGTGTCGATATCGACCCTAAACCAGATGGCACAGGCAGCATCGGCTAGCCAAACACATGTAAGTTTACACTTTCCCAAATAACTCAATTTTAGAGTTATCCAAGCTTGCTATATGCAACAGATTGGATGTTCATGAAGATAAGATTTGTGCACATTTAACCCATTACCAGTTGGCAAAAATGTAGACTGTTCCAAATTCAAAGATGTTGCAGACTACAATTTAAAGTGAATTCAATTTCTTTATTTGGGTCACTCTTGGAGGAAAGCATTGTGGGAAATGAAGAAATTGCTTGTCACAAGCAATTTCTTCATTTTCCACACTGTTTTGCAAAGCATTTATAATGAGGGTGCAAACAGCGTCAATTTTAAGCACTGAAAATAATGAGGACTTCAGCCGGGACAACAGACCGTGTCTATATCGACCCTAAATCAGATGGCGCAGGCAGCATCCGCTAGCCAAACACATGTAAGTCAACCCTTTTCCAAATAACACCATTTTAGAGTTGTCCAAGGTTGCTACATGCAACAGATTGGATGTTCATGAAGATAAGATTTGTGCACATTTAACCTATTACCAGTTGGCAAAAATTTAGACTGTTCCAAATTCAAAGATGTTGCAGACTACAATTTAAAGTGAATTCAATTTCCCTATTTGGGTCACTCTTGGAGGAAAGCATTGTGGGAAATGAAGAAATTGCTTGTCACAAGCAATTTCTTCATTTTCCACACTGTTTTGCAAAGCAATTGTATTGAGGGTGCAAAAAGCGTCAATTTGAAAATCGTTAGAACGATTTAAGCACAGAAAATATTGAGGACATCAGCCAGGACAACAGACCGTGTCAATATCAACCCTGAACCAAATGGCACAGGCAACATCGGCTAGCCAAACACATGTAAGTTAAAGCTACCCACAGTACATGATTTATTGATCTTTTAATCCTTGTATTGTTGACTTCTGGAAAAGTTTTGTGATCATGAACAAAATCTATCATGGGCTAAATTTTGTTTTCTAAGTTCAGAAGTTTATCTTGGAGATAAAGATTTCTTTACTAGCCACCCTGTACAGTTGTTTCAGTCTGATCAGGGTTAATACATGTGATTTTCACACTTGCCAAGTTCCAAGATGTTTTCTTTGTTTTAGAGGACTTGCATTTGAATACAAACTTAACTTTCTGTTTGTTGTTTCACAGAATCGGGTTTCAAACCCACAGAAGCCCATACAGAGTCACGTCACCAGTGCCCCGGCTCACAGCACGCAGCCGCCACAACACTCATACCATCAACCTCCTAGACAGGCGCCGGAACCGCCGAGTCCGCATGGACAGACAAACAACGGACAACCTGGCCAGCAGCCGGTCGAGTTCAATCACGCGATCAATTATGTCAACAAAATAAAGAATCGGTTTCATGGACAGCCGGAAATCTACAAAGCATTTCTGGAGATACTTCACACCTATCAGAAAGAACAGAGAACTATAAAAGAAGGAGGTTTGGTAAGTCAAATACTATCAATGTTATATCAAATTACAAGTCTATCCAATTTACAGGGCAATATTGAAATATAGAAGATTGAGGAAAAGAATTTTTGAAGGAGAAACTTTTTACATTTATCTAATGTTTTGATACAAGAAATGCCAAAAATATCGGTCAAACCATTATATGAAATATTGAAAGTAATGTTAAACCCCTTTTTATCCTATTTGTGTTTTTATATGCCGCCAAAGACGGTCCTATACTAGTATCATCTTGTGCGTCTCTTCATCAGTTCATACATATTTTCATATCTCATTTAAATTACCTTTTCAACAATTAAAGCTGGATTAGAATGAAATTTTTACACAGAATGTTTCCAGACACCTGACTGTACCTGTTGATGGGGGTTTACCATATAACTCTCCATCATTAAAAAGGTGTACTGTCAGAATTTGTACAGTTCTTACTTGATGCTTGCCATCGTTTTCTCCGTTCGTCTCAATATTTTCTTTACTTCACTATAGGGTGCTGTACCTCAAGGCCACAAGCCCCTGACTGAGGCGGAGGTGTACGCCCAGGTGGCCAAGCTGTTTCAGAATCAAGAAGACTTACTGAATGAATTCGGACAGTTCCTGCCAGACGCCAATGGAACTTCTGCATACCCGGGTTATGTAAGTATAGTCGACACTTGTTGTGTCGAAGTCGGAGGGGAAATCAAAATACCTTGACATATCCGGAGTTCGACTCATCGGATTTTGTTCGGTTTCGAGAAAGTTGATATTTGACTGTTTTTGAAACTTATGAAGTACAATTATTATTGAAATATAGTAGGAAAAGGAGAGAAATTGCTCGTTTCGAGCAATTTCTACCCTTTTCCTACTATATTTCAATGGCTATTTTCAGCTCGAAATTATTTTGTTTTGAAAAAATTATGTACGTTGATGAGGACCGGACCAGATTTGAACTTCGACTTAAGCTAAAATTCGACTTATCCGATGTCGACATAATG
The DNA here is from genome assembly GCA_963680895.1 of Fragum sueziense. Taxonomy (NCBI): domain Eukaryota; kingdom Metazoa; phylum Mollusca; class Bivalvia; order Cardiida; family Cardiidae; genus Fragum; species Fragum sueziense. The sequence goes on from OY804610.1 coordinate 19,810,221, forward strand.
AGTGTCGACTGTGTATCATTGCTTTTCAACAAAATTCTCGTAACTGCACCTTAATAAAACCTGCAGCTACGAGATTTTTTTTTTGAAAAGTGACACAAATGGTGTTTCATAATGCATGCTACGCTTTTAAATGCAATTTTGTGGTTGTTTCGAATTTATGTTGAAAATCATAGTAGAAAACTCAATGGCTAGATCAACTATATATAGTTACAACTTATTAGGTTTTATTGTCTTTCAAAAGGAATCACCATGAGTTATTCTTTAACAAACCCAAAGATTTTTGGAATCACATTTCATGATCATGTTCTCTTGCAATCTTTTTTTGGAGCAGACTCTGTACATGGTGTAAGGAACGACTAATGGTAAAAAAAAACAACCCCGAAGCCATGAATATAACGCTAAATGACGTTGTAAGTGGGAAATATAGGTCTTCTGACGAGTTTAAAAAAAATACAAGGCATTTTTAGCGAGCTGGGACTATATGTCCGGGGAGCTAATGTCACAGCCCTAGCGTTGGCGTCGCGTCCTGTCGCGTCTTCACTTGAAAAACTTTAACCTGGTCTATATCTCAGGCACTATTAGAGATACAGCCTTGATATTTCATACATGAATACATCTTGACAAGACCTTTCATTTGGGACCATGACCTTTGACCTAGTGACCTTGACCTTGGAGTTTGACCTACTTTTGAAAAACTTTAATCTGGCCTATATCTCAAGCACTAGTATTGATAGAGCCTTGATATTTCACACATGGATACCTCCTGCCAAGGCCTTTCATTTGGGACCATGACCTTTGACTTTGTGACCTTGACCTTGGAGTTTGACCTACTTTTTAAAATTTGCTGTTTTTGTGACAAGCTCCCGTATAGGCGAGCTACATTGTCCGCGGACAACTCTTGTTATGATTTTATAATCCTGCCTAATGATAATACATTTCGGTGCTTTTCTTCAAAATCCTCACAACTACAGCTTGTTTAAAGCTGTAGTTGTGAGATTTGTGAAAAACTGCAATGATATATTCATCTTCAAATAAGCATTGCAGTTTCATCAATATGATGGGGCGGTGTGGTTCAGTGGTAACACCCTGTGTTACAACACAGTTGTTGCAGGTTCGATCCCAGTCTCTTCTTTCTTTTGGATGAGACTTAAAACTAAGGTCCTCACTCCTGTCTCTATATTACCTTTGTTGTTTAGTGGGCAGTAAAACACCATACAATCCAATTTGTCTCTGTTTAGAGCAGACTCAGTTCTTGGTGTAAGGAACGACCACTCATTCAGGGTGAAGAAACCAGGGTTTGGAAACAAGAACCAAATTGCTAAAGCTCAGAACCAGCTGAGACAATCTATATCATCAGGGGCTGTAGTTGTTAGATTTGTGAAGAATTGCAACAATATATTCATCCTCAAATAAGCACTGCAGTTTCATCAATATTATTTTATACCTAATTTCTTGCAGTCTCTGTTTGGAGCAGACTCAGTTCTTGGTGTAAGGAACGACCATTCATCTACGGTGAAGAAGCCCGGGTTTGGAAACAAGAACCAGAATGCTAAAGCTCAGAACCAGCTGAGACGATCTATATCATCAGGGGCAGTTTCATCAATATGATATCTATTTTCTTACAGTCTCTGTTTGGAGCAGTCTCAGTTATTGGTGTAAGGAACGACCACTCGTCCACCGTGAAGAAACCAGGGTTTGGAAACAAGAACCAAAATGCTAAAGCCCAGAATCAGTTGAGACGATCTATATCATCAGGGGCTGTAGTTGTGAGATTTGAGTAGAATTGCAATGAAATATTCATCCTCAAATAATCATTGCAGTTTCATCAATATAATATGTGACGCATCACGCTAAAAGGGACCTAATAGCAAGTGTGAAAAATATCGATCCTAGCCTGTCTGCGCAGTCCGCGCAGCCAGACTAGGGCCGATACTTTCCACTCTAATATAATTTTCTAAAACTAGAATGTTTAACCTGTCTTAGCATGTGTTCCTTTTCCAAATACGCCTTCTGGTTGACCTCTGCTGAGCACGATCAGCTTGTCAAAACTTGGATTTTTGGACTTTTCTTATGGTCCCTTTTAGCGTGACGGTCACATGTTTTCTTGCAGTCTGTTCGGAGCAGACTCAGTTCTTGGTGTAAGGAATGACCACTCCTCCACCGTGAAGCAACCAGGGTTTGGAAATAAGAACCAAAACGCTAAAGCTCAGAACCAGCTGAGACGATCGATATCATCAGGGGCATTTTCATCAATATAATACCTATTTTCTTGCAGTCTCTGTTTGGAGCAGACTCAGTTCTTGGTGTGAGGAACGACCACTCATCTACGGTGAAGAAACCAGGGTTTGGAAACAAGAACCAAAACGCTAAAGCTCAGAACCAGCTGAGACGATCGATATCATCAGGGGCATTTTCATCAATATAATACCTATTTTCTTGCAGTCTCTGTTTGGAGCAGACTCAGTTCTTGGTGTAAGGAACGACCACTCCTCCACCGTGAAGAAACCAGGGTTTGGAAATAAGAACCAAAACGCTAAAGCTCAGAACCAGCTGAGATGATCGATATCATCAGGGGCATTTTCATCAATATAATACCTATTTTCTTGCAGTCTCTGTTTGGAGCAGACTCAGTTCTTGGTGTGAGGAACGACCACTCATCTACGGTGAAGAAGCCAGGGTTTGGAAACAAGAACCAAAATGCTAAAGCTCAGAACCTGCTGAGGTGATCTATATCATCAGGGGCTGTAGTTGTGAGATTTGTGAAGAATTGCAATGACATATTCATACTCATTTAACCCTTTACCAAACTGCAAATTTTAGACCTGTCCAAATTCAAAGATGTTGCAGACGACAATTTCAATGTGTTGAAATTTCAAAATTTTTCGACTTTTGGGGTAGAAAACATTGTGGGAAATGAAGAAATTGCTTGTCGCTTGTCACAAGCAATTTCTTCATTTTCCACAATGTTTTCCTAAGCCTTTATCTCGTTGGGCGTCAAAAGGTGTCACTGTGTGGTAATGGGATAAGCATTGCAGTTCCATCAATATTATTTTAAATCTATTTTCTTGCAGTCTCTGTTTGGAGCAGACTCAGTTCTTGGTGTAAGGAACGACCACTCGTCTACCGTGAAGAAGCCCGGGTTTGGAAATAAGAACCAAAATGCTAAAGCTCAGAACCAGTTGAGACGATCTATATCATCAGGGGCTGTAGTTGTAAGATTTGTGAAGAATTGCAATGAAATATTCATCCTCAAATAAGCATTGCAGTTTGAAAAATATTATTTTATACCTATTTTCTTGCAGTCTCTATTTGGAGCAGACTCAGTTCTTGGTGTAAGGAACGACCACTCGTCTACGGTGAAGAAGCCAGGGTTTGGAAACAAGAACCAAAATGCTAAAGCTCAGAACCAGCTGAGACGATCTATATCATCAGGGGCTGTAGTTGTAAGATTTGTGAAGAATTTCAATGAAATATTCATCCTCAAATAAGCATGGCAGTTTGAAAAATATTATTTTATACCTATTTTCTTGCACCGAGCCCGGATAGCTCAGTCGGTTACGTCGGAGTCTGTCAATCCAGGGGTCTCGAGTTCGAACCCCGGCTCGGCCAGTATCCATTCTGACATTTGACAAAAGTCATTTGTCTCTCACCAATGGGTGTGAATCATCTATGTGAGAGAGCAGTTGGAGGCTCGGTTTGGATATTGTGGTTGTACTGGTGCGAGAAATACCAGGAACCCACGGTTAGGTGCTCCAGCCGCCGCGATATGACCCTGGTAGTTGAAAACGGCGTTAAACCCTAATAAACTCAAACCTATTTTCTTGCAGTCTCTGTTTGGAGCAGACTCAGTTCTGGGTGTAAGGAACGACCACTCATCCACAGTGAATAAGCCAGGGTTTGGAAACAAGAACCAAAATGCTTAATGTTGTTGTTACTGGAGCACTGCAGTTTCATCAATATTATTTTAAACCTAATTTCTTGCAGTCTCTGTTCGGAGCAGACTCAGTTCTGGGTGTAAGGAACGACCATTCTTCCACAGTGAAGAAACCAGGGTTTGGAAACAAGAACTGAAATGCTAAATGTTGTTGTTACTGGGAAATAAAGGTCTTATGATAAGTTGAAAAGCATGACGGGTCACATATCTAATTTATTGCAGTCTCTGTTTGGAGCAGACTCCGTTCTGGGTGTAAGGAACGACCACTCATCCACCGTAAAGAAGCCCGGGTTTGGAAACAAGAACCAGAATGCTAAAGCTCAGAACCAGCTGAGGCGATCTATATCATCAGGGGCTGTAGTTGTAAGATTTGTGAAGAATTTCAATGAAATATTCATCCTCAAATAAGCATGGCAGTTTGAAAAATATTATTTTATACCTATTTTCTTGCAGTCTCTATTTGGAGCAGACTCAGTTCTTGGTGTAAGGAATGACCACTCATCTACAGTGAAGAAACCAGGGTTTGGAAACAAGAACCAAAACGCTTAATGTTGTTGTTAATTGGAAATAAAGGTCTTATGACAAGTTGACGGGTCACATATCTATTTTCTTACAGTCTCTGTTTGGAGCAGACTCAGTTCTTGGTGTAAGGAACGACCACTCGTCTACGGTGAAGAAACCCGGGTTTGGAAACAAGAACCAAAATGCTAAAGCTCAGAACCAGCTGAGACGATCTATATCATCAGGGGCTCAACAGCCAATCATTAAGGTCAGTCAGATGCTTAGTAAGTTTTTTGTGACCTTTTCTCGAAAAACACAAACTTTCAAAAGTCTAACCTACTCTCAAATAACAATATTATGAGCATGTCTAAATTGTAAGAAGTTGCAGACTACGCTTTCAATGTGATGAAATGATAAAATTTTATGATTACTTGGTAGAGAATATTGTGGGGAATGAAGAAATTGCTTGTCACAAGCAATTTCTTCATTTTCCACAATGTTTTCCACAGCCATTCTCGTTTGAGGCATCAAAAGGTGACATTTTGTGAGAATGGGTTCACCCTGACCATTTACAGTCACCTTGCTCCCTTAATATTTCAATTATCTTCCCTTGAACTTAAACCCTTTTTCACCGACAATCAGTAATTTGTTGTAAATGTGGAGCTATGTGAAGGTTTGGAAACAAGAACCAAAACGCTAAAGCCCAGAACCAGCTGAGACGATCTGTATCATCAGGGGCTCAACAGCCAATAATCAAGGTTAGTCAGACGCTTAACCCTTTCCCAAACAAGACCGGTTTTTGACGTCCGGCATGGATATGGCTTGGGAAAACACTGAGACAAAAGAAGAAACTGCTGATAACCAGCAGTTTCTCCTTTTGCCTCATTGTTTTCTATGCTATAGTTTGCACAAATTCCATCTTAAATAACTTCCATTTTGTCATTTATGGCATTTTTTGAAGTGGATAACCCGAAAATTTTGCCGTTTGGGAAAGGGTTAAAGTTATTTTAAAACCCTTACCAGACAGGGCTTTTCTTCCAAAAATTGGGAAGGGGCCGTGGTCAATCATTTTGGGAAATTTTAGCGTGATATCGGTCAAATTGGGAAAAAAATGTAATGACAAAGGAGAATAAATATACAATTACGAATACATTATCTTAACACTTTATAACCAGAATAACTGAATAATGGAATACACTCCACTTATTTGGGACCAGAATAGCCAGTAGCTAAATGATCATTATTCATTTTCAAAAATTCTTACTTTGAAATTGGGAAAAAAGGATCCCTTTTCCAATTGGGAAGCCACCAATAATCGGTCTCTGTTATAGAAGGAAGAAAAGCCCTGCCAGATGAACACAAATATTTTATTTCTAGAAATTTTGAAACAATCCAGGCAACAACAAAAGTTTAACCGTGACCATTTACTATCACATTGCTTCCTTGATATATATTTTAATTATTTCCCTATGAAATTCAGCCATTTTTCGCAAGCATGCACTTTCTGGACAAAAATGGGTTGCTATGTGATGCTATTGTTTATGCTTTACAGAAACCTCGCATCCGGGGTAAAACTACACTGTAGGATGTCTTGTTAGATCAAAGTTGGAAAAATAGGAAAACTAAATGAATATGCATTCTTTGATAAGCTAGTGGCATAGCCTAAGATCAGACTGCATGTATATGCAGGCTGATCTTAGTCTATGCTGCCTGCAAAAAAGAGAAAATTCCTGGATCAGCAAAAGAAAATGTTAAAATTACCTCATACATTGTTTATATTTTACAGAAGCCTCGAATGGGTACTTTGAAAGATGTCTCGTTGGCAGAAGCTGGTAAATGGGGAACACTGAATGAATATGCATTCTTCGACAAGGTAATATGGATAATTTGTACAACTCTTTAAGCATCTACTTACATTTTGCTCATAAAATTACAATTTTGTCATTGAAATCGAAAAATTAAGATAATGAAAATATTGAATTTCACAGATGGGACAACTTTTATGTCTTATTTAAAAGCAATGAATTTTGTGCTAGAAACAGACTGGGTTTAATTATGTTTTGATAAAACCATCATTGTTGTTATAAAATCTCAAAACTACATCTTCAATCAAGATGTAGTTGCTGGGTTTAAGAATAACACCAGCTTAATTCTTTCGTTTGTCTGAAATTATGTCAATGTTTACTTCATAAAATTGAACCATATTCTGAAAGTTTAGTCATGTATTCTCTAATGGATGTAAACCCCTATTCAAATAAAAACAACAACAAAAAACAATCAAAATATACCTATCATTCTGATTTGTCCATAGGTGAGGAAAGCCTTGAAGCATCAAGAAGTGTATGAGAACTTTCTGCGCTGTTTGGTTCTGTTTAACCAGGAAGTGATTTCACGATCTGAGCTAGTGCAGCTTGTCAACACATTTCTAGGGTAAGTTAAGTTATATATTGTTGCTTTTCAACAAAGACACCGTAACTACTGCTTAACCCTTTCCCAAATGGCAAAATTTGGACTGGTCCAATTTGAAAGCTGCTGCAGACGACAAAAGGGATATTGTTAAAGATAGAATTTGTGTAGATGATAGCTCAGAAAATATTGAGACAAAAGGAGAAACTGCTGATCATCAGCATTTTCTTCTTTTGTCTCAATGTTTTCCCAAGTCTATTCTATCAGGGACGTCAAAACCAGGTCGTGTTAGGGAAAGAGTTAAGTTATATATTGTTGCCTTTCAACAAAGACCCCGTAACTACTGCTCAACCAAATGGCAAAATTTGGAATGGTCCAATTGGAAAGCTGCTGCAGACGACACAGGGGATATTGTTAAAGATAGAATTTGTGTATGATGCAGCTCAGAAAATATTGAGACAAAAGGAGAAACTGCTGGTTATCAGCAGTTTCTTCTTTTGTTTCAATGTTTTCCCAAGCCTTTTCTACTAGGGACGTCAAAACCTGGTCTTGTTTGGGAAAGGGTTAAAACATTTTTTTTAGTTGAAAAGTGACGATATATCAAACTGAAAAGATGTGTATGCGCTAACTTGTAATCAATGTAATTGGGGCTTCAAACTATTATCAGAGTTCTTCTTTCAAAAAGCTGCAGGGGCGGAGTTGGCGCAGTGGTAATGCACTGGACTTTAAACACAGGGGTCGCTGGTTCGATCCCCTGCCTCTCCAGTCATTCGGATGAGACTTTAAACCGAGGTCCTGTCTCCATATGACCTTAGTTGTTGAGTTGGACGCAAAACTCCATTCAATCCATTCAAAAAGCTGCATTGACCTGCCTATACCTTCAGTGCAATGATGCTACTCATTCTCTCCCACCAAATAAGCTGTAGTGCCACGCAAAATTTCTTATTAACTTGTTTCAGACCGAGTAGGAAAATTCTGAAAACATCATTCTGTATTTGAGTTGCGACACGAGAAAACCAACAATCTGTATATGCGAAAACAAAGGTGCAGATCAGCTTCGCGGTAACCGCGAATCTGATCAGCGCCTTTGTTTTCGCTTTACAGATAGACCAATCCCTCTATTACCTAAACAGAAACTTTCATGCCTCTTGCTTTATTCTGGCGCTGTACAGTTCCGTTTGTGTCGGACCCAGTCAAAAACCTGTTTTACAGACATTTCTAGGTTTTGTACATTTGTAGGTTTATTATAAAGGATTGTATAATTTTTCTCTGCAGAAAATTCCCGGAGCTATTCAAATGGTTCAAAGATTTTCTAGGATACAAGGAGTCTGGTGGCTTCGTAGAGCCAGTATCACAAAGTGCTTCAAGTAAAGAAAGAATTGGAGGCGATCTTGCTATGGAAATAGGTAAGTCTTTTTAACCCTTTCCCAAACAAGACCTGGTTTTGACGTCCCTAATAGAAAAGGGTTGAGAAAATATTGAAACAAAAGAAGAAACTGCTGATAACCAGCAGTTTCTCCTTTTATTTCAATATTTTCTGTGTTACATTATACTCAAATCATATCTTTAACAACATCTATTTTGTCGTTTCAGAAGCTTTCATATAGAAAACGTCCAAATTTTGGTCGTTTGGGAAAGGGTTAAAAACTTCAAATGTGTTAGGCTCTCTTATCGTTCCCCAACTCGCTGTTGTCAATACTGACTATTTCAATACTTCCAACCCGTTCTATCCTCCATGAATGAATTTAGTACATCTGGGTGGATTTGTAGAGCCAGTTTCACAAAGTGCTTCAAGTAAAGAACGAATTGGAGGCGATCTTGCTATGGAAATAGGTAAATCTTTTCAACAATTTAATTGTGTTAGCCTGTCAGATTGTCCTCAGACGTACATGTTCTGGAAACATTTTATTTCTATCATACATCATAACAGTGGATGTGTTAACCCTTTCCCAAATGGCAAAAATTTTAGGGTAATCCACTTCAAAAACTGCCACAAATGACAACATGGAAGTTACAGTCAAACCTGCCCTAGCGACCCTCTGAATTTAGCGACTTCCTGTCATATGTGACCATATTTTTTCCTCCCGAAGCATTTTGCTATAATTTGACCCTGAATTAAACGACTCCCTGCCTTACCCGACAAGCGACCTTAAAAACTGCGCCCAAATCAACCTTCAAAACTGTTTTTAGCGACTTTTCCCCGGGGTCGTAATTTAAAAATATGGATTTTCGAGACGGAAACGAAAGTTAACGGTGTTCAAAATCAAATAGCGTGAGAAATAAGTTATCGTAAAAAATGATGTCACCGGGTCGAACTTGATTGTAATTTTCTTAGTAGGGATGGGCTTGTAAACGGCCGAAATATTCGTTCGATTAAGGACCCCTAGAGTATTGGCAACTACGAATCCGCGAATCAAGTAGGCACAAACAATGATACCTGATGAAATTTTTGGCAAATTCTCGAATTCAATTTACAGTTTTGGTTGTTTGAAATGGCCGATCTTTTCATCAAGAAGAACTTCAAAACTAATGTTGAACAGTGTAAATAACAAAATAGGAAATGTTAGATCGAGGACAATTCATTATTTGACATGTCTGAAGGTCTGCTGACTTGCTGATTTTCACCATGACGGTCAGTGCATTGTAAAGAAAACTTAATGTAGATCGATTGACGGATATTCTTACTATATAAGGCGTGTTCCTCCAATCATTTTATTTAGTTTTATTATATATGTAGAGTATATTCATTTGTAAATTAATTTTAGCATGCAATAAATACTAAACATTGATCGTACATGTACACTTTGAAAATTTTACCAATTCTGTCTGACCCTCAATTAAGAGACCACCTGTCATATGTGACCTTTTTTGGTGAATCCCAAAGACGGTCTCTTAATACAGGTTTGACTGTACTAAGGATAGAATTTGTGTAAAATATGGCATAGAAAATATTGAGACAAAAGGAGAAACTGCTGGTTATCAGCAGTTTCTTCTTTTGTTTCAATGTTTTCCCAAGCCTATTCTCCTAGGGATGTCAAAACCAGGTCTTGTTTGGGAGAGGGTTAAAAGAGTGCCATATAAAGATGGATTATAGAAATGATTATTATGATGAAGAATATCGTCGGTGGAGAGTCAAAACCTCGTAACTCCAGCTTATTCAAGCTGTAGTTACGAGGTTTTGACTCCCCACCAACGATATGATGATGATATATAATTATTCCACTCTTTATTACAGATTATGCTACATGTAAGAAATATGGTGCCAGCTATCGCGCTTTACCCAAAAGTTATCTACAACCCAAATGTTCAGGGCGAACCGCTCTCTGTAAAGAGGTTTGTTGATTTCATTTTGTAACATTCTAGAGTAATCTATTCTTCTATATGCAAAATCTTGTCCACTCAACCCATCACCACAAATTACCATTTTTGGAGCCCTTTAAGTAAAATGTGAGAGAAGACATTGTGAAAAATGAAGAAATTTCTTCATTGCCAAGCAATTTCTTCATTGCCAATGATGTTTTCTACCAAGAAAAACCAAAGAATGTAAATTTCATTCTTTTTAAATTGGTGTCTGCAACATCTTTGAATTTGGACCAGTCTAAACTTTTGCTGTCTGATAATGGGTTAAATGGACAAGACTGCATATAGGTGTCATTTGTTCATCCATATTGTCCACAAGTTCTTTGTGCTACGAGGGCTATTCAAAAAGTAATGATTTGAGTTATTTTCAACATACATTATAAAACATAACAACCTAATAGAATAAAACTTTCCCAGTGTAAAAAAAAAGAAAACTTTAGAATTTTGCTCAACCAGATTTCTGATATGACATTGCTAATGTGCTATAGAAACACACTTTTGTATACTTTATCAAAGGCAGGGAGTAATATTTAATTTTGACTATACTTTTGCTTATTAAGAAATTAACCAGTTTCACTAACCACTCTTTCAGGCATAAATATGCCATCATTCTAGGCCTTTGCTCAATTATAGATAGCTCAACCCTGTTTTCCTAAATCTCTGCTGTTGGACACTTCAAAAACAGGTCCAGTTTGAGGAAGGCTTTAATACAGAAAGTTTATTAGCTCTATTTTCTACCACTACGTTTGTGAAGTCAAAGTCTTGTTTGTGAAATGGCTGATAAGGAAAATATTGAGACAAAAGGAGAAAATGCTGATTTTTCAGCATTTTCTTCTTTTGCCTCAATGTTTTCCTATGCCTTTTTGATCAGGGACGTCAAAACAGGTTTTGTGTCTGTACTAACAAGTTTGAAGTATGTTTTGGGGTAAAAATGCATAAATCAGGGCTGCGTTCAGTAGACAAAACGTTAGCTAACGTTAGCAACAGTCGTAACTTCTTTGACAAAAATTTCACAGAATTGACCAAGTATTCCGAATCGAACGGCCAACGTAAGCTAACGTTTTGTCTTACTGAACGCAGGGCTGCTGAGCTCTCTTCATTATGAGTGATGGCTTTCTTGTGGTTCATTAGCATAATGGAATAAGCTCTATTTTCTACCGTTTCAGGTCCTAAATGACACCTGGGTCTCATTTCCCTCATGGTCAGAAGATTCTACGTTTGTGACGTCGAGGAAAACTCAGTTTGAAGAACATATCTACAGATGCGAAGATGAAAGATTTGAGGTAATTTTGGAAACCACTGGTGTCATATTCACCAACATTTCTAAATCAATTGTCTAAAGCAAAGTTATACAACAAGTCATCTGATTGGACGAGACATATGTCGCGGCCAATCGGATGGGTTTTTGTGTAATTTTAAAGGTGAATTTAGAATAAGACTGGTTGGAGAATACAACCCCTGGTCTAGTGGTAGGATGCGATACTCAGATGTTGGCTTTGGGACTGAAGAGTCATAGGTTCAAACCCGCACAGATGTAGAGAAAATTTTTCTAAGTAAAAAGTTTCCCCATGTTAATCTTCTTCACCAAATTGTATATACAAGTGGTGAATAAACAGGAACATTATTATGAGGCTCAAACTTTTAAAAGCGGACATGAAAGTCAAACATCATGGATTAAAGTGTAAAGTCTAAAGTTCGATAGAATATGATTCATTTTGTGGATAAAGACATTTTGTCAAACCTTTGAAATTTAATTTAATTGAATTTTGGGCTGACTGTTGCAGACAAAAATTGCTATTGGGTAAATTACTTTTTCAAGGGTTTGCTACTGTATGATGGTCTCTGCATTATAGCAGCTTTCAATTGGTCCTCCTTTTATTAAATTTTACCTTATTTTACCTTATTTTACAGCTTGATGTCGTCATAGAAACTAACTTATCAACAATTAGAGTGCTAGAATCTGTACAGAAAAAGTTGACGAGAATGGCTCCAGAAGACGCGGCCAAGTTTAAACTTGACAACTGTTTAGGGGGGACTTCAGAAGTGTTACATAGAAAAGCAATACAAAGGTAGGGTTTTAGGATATTTTGTCTGTTAGTTATTCACTTCTGCTTATATTGTCTAATCATGGTTATGAAACTTTTGTGCTTGTGTAGAATCACCTGGCTAAAACAATTTCAGAAAATCATCAACAATTTTGATAATATTCAGGATATACGGAGACAATCCAGCTGATATTGTAGACATTCTCAAGAATGTTTAGGTTCATTATTTCATTTCCATTTCTGTTTGAGTTAGGGTTAAGTCATTACCACACATTGACGCTTTTGACGCCTCACAATATAAAGCCTTCAGAAAACATTTTGGAAAAAAAATGCACAATGTTTTTTACCCACAAAGACCACATAATGTAAAGTTATAACACTTTAAATAATTATGCAACTACATTTAGTTTGGACCTATATAATAAAATTTTGCCATTTGGTTATGGGTTAGGGGCATCCGTGGCCGAGTGGTTAGAGTCGCTGACTCAGGATCACCTGCCCCTCACCTCTGTTGGTTCGAATCCCGCCAGGGACGTATGAACTTTCATGTGAGGAAGCTATCCAGCTGGCTTGCGGAACGTCGGTGGTTCTACCCAGGTGCTCACTTGGGGTCTTCCTCCACCATTCAAAGCTGGAAACAGGTCAAAAGAAGGGAGTTCCTTCCTGGGCACGCCCAGTCTACTACTCGGTCATATGGGCAACCGGCAACCGAGGATAAATAACCTAAAACAATACAATACAATTATGGGTTAATCCTAGGAAACACAATTTTATGTTTGTACTATTCAGGATATACGGAGACAAGGCAGCTGATATTGTAGATGGTCTCAAAAAGAATCCGGTGGTAGCAGTACCTTTAGTGCTCAGGAGGTTAGAATAAAATTTTGAAAAAATATGAGTCAGGACAGGGCTACAGATAAGTGGGGATGAAGACATTCTAACTTTGTTATTTCAATTACAAACCCTATGTTGTGGGCACTCATTTGTATCGTCTCATCGATGAACGATAACAGAACTATTGCAGTTTGAAAAGTCATCACCCCCTCTTATCTGGAGCTCTGTCAGAAACTGTAAAATGGTCCCCTATAGCATTTTAGAAAACAAAGTTTCCATATCAATCTTCGGTCAAATGTAGTCTAATGAGGAGCCAGTTTTCGAACTAATCAATCATTATGAAAAAAGTAAAACAACTCATACAATCATATCACAAAGTTTTAAAAATGATAAATATATTACTTTATGAAATAAATTAAGAATTCACCAGATGATATTTTAAATGAACTATGTCAGTAACATCAATGTAAAGGATAACACAAGAAAGAGAAACAAATCTCTCATTTCCATTGTGGTCTTTCACATTGATGGCCTGACATAGAGAGGCATGATTTGAATCAAATACTGTACTGTGGTGATGTTTTGACAGGGGTTAACCCTTTCCTAAACAAGACCTGGTTTTGACGTTCCTCAGAGAAAAGACTAGGGAAAACATTGAGACAAAAGAAGAAACTGCTGATAACCAGCAGTTTCTCCTTTTGCCTCAATATTTTCTGTGCCATATTAGACACAATTCTTATCTTTGATAACATCCATTTTATCATCTGCATATCCTTTGAATTTGGAGCACCCTAAAATTTTGTCGTTTCGGAAAGGGTTAAGATTTTACAAAATGTTTATGAAATCTATTTCCAGATTAAAAGCAAAGGAAGAGGAATGGCGGGAAGCTCAGCGGAATTTCAACCGAATCTGGCGCGAGCAGAACGAAAAATATTATCTCAAATCACTCGACCATCAAGGCATAAACTTTAAACAGACAGACATTAAAGCTATCAGATCGAAGGCATTGTTAAATGAGATTGAAACTATTTACGATGAGGTGAGGAATTATCCCATTACCAATGGCAAAATGTGAGACTATTCCAAATTCATGCAAGTTGCAGAGGATAATTTAAAATATACAATGCAATGAAATTTGAACATTTTTAGGACCTTTTTGGCACAATGTTTCCTCCTCAGAAAGATCAATTGATTAATAGTTTCATTCACTAGAAATTTTCATCTGCAAAATCTTTGAATTTGATCAGCCCAAAATTATGTTGATTGGGAAAGGGATAACTTAATCTTGAAGAATGAAATAGACATATTTCTAGTAATGTCTTACTTTAACAACTACTTATGTTGAAATAAAAGTCTTGTGTACTTATAAATGGGAATAAAAACTGTGTACATAAAAGAATTGTTTGGCAAGTAATGTTCATTTGAGGATCTAAAAGGAAAAGGAGAGAAATTGCTTGAATTAGAAAAATTCTTCTCTTGTACATGAGAATATTGTTGAAAAGGGAAAAACAGTTTCTATCAGCTACAGATAAGAGAGGGTAAAGATATTCTAAATTTGTCATTTCAATTCCAAACCCTATGTGAGACGATTCCAATGAGTATCCAGGGTTTGATTAATGATAAATAGAATAATGCATGTTCAAAAGTCATTGCCCCCTCTAATCTGTATCTCTTTTTTTTTTTTAGCGAGTCTGAAAAGGAATCCAGGAGTAACCGAGTCAGTCAACTTAGGTGCCTCTGGTTATGATATACAGGATGTATTTTGATGCATGTATTATACATGTCATTTGACTTGGCACTGGCTTGTATGGAAGACATGTCCATATTTTGCAAATTACCTAACAAACATCAAAGAGACTGAAATTACAGGTGTCAAAGGAATTCAAGAAAATATAACTGAAATATTTTTAAGGAAAAAGCTCAGGTGTGCAATATATTACAACAAAAATTGAAGCTGCACCATGTCAATCAGTAATATGAATTACATTTATCTTACAGAGGCAGGACCAAGGGCCAGACGGGGGATCAGCCTCCAGCACAGGACCTCATTTGTCATTTGTTTATAAAGATAAATCTATCATTGAAGATGCCACAAATCTCGTTATTCATCACATGAAAAGACAGACTAGTAAGTTGTAGCTTTGTATATGTCTTGAACTCTTCATTTTACCAAAGCCTAAAACCTTTCGAACATCTGACAAAAGTAGTTTGAAATGTCATTTGTTTTCCACCAAGGGATGAACCTTTTATGAAACTAATTGATGTATTTGTTTGGATGCAAGAAATGGCATTAACTAACACATGATGCGATGTACCATCTGCTGTAATATAACTGAAAATGTCAGGTTGAATAGTTGAATTTACCCGCTGCAATATGCTTAATTAAATCAATTCTATTCTTGCTCCAAGGTTAAATTGGGTCATATTGAAATCACATGCATTGGTTGATTTTTAGCTGTACATTCAATTATCAATTTTTTAAAGTCTTTGAAAGCAAACTTTGCATTCACTACCTTTATGACTTGTAAGTTAATTAACAAGTTTAAACATTCATTTGATTTTTTTCAGGCATTCATAAAGAAGACAAACACAAGATTAAGGTGTTACTCAAACATTCGGTGCCAGATTTATTTTTCACACAACGACTCGAACTCAGTGACGATGAAATGGACAAAGATGACGGTAGGATTTTCTTTTGTCTGTAATTCTTTTCCCAAACTAAGCAATTTTGGACAAACTTAACGGAATTGCAGAATGACATACAAAAAAAAATTCAATATCAAAAGTGGAAAGTATGAATGTTATCACACAGAAAATTTTGAGAAAAAGGTAATATTTCAAAAGCATTTAAAGTCACAAATTCGAAGACATTTTTCAAAAGCTGTTCAAAAATTTTCAAGTGTAGGGGCATTAAACTTATTCACTTGAATATGTAGTTGGGTGCCGCTTCAGCTTACGGAGCTGAGAGAATACTGCTATAAGTTAAAGCAGGGTTCTCCGCAGAATATTTGGAAGCTGTAGTGGCAAATTATATGAGAATTGGTAAACTTTGAAAGCATATAATTGTGAGTGAAAACATTATGGAAAAAGAAGAAATTGCTCATCTTGAGCAATTTCTTCTTTTCCCATAATATTTTTACTCATAATTATTACATTTACAATGACAAAAATGTATTATTAAACAGTGTTTGGCATGAAATACCTCAAAATGCCTCTATTTGGTAACCATTTTGAAGAAATTAAGCTGTGGGGTAGTTTTGAAGCTGTAGGGACATTTCACTGATTAACATGAAGCTGTAGTGGGGCCGATACAGCTTATTGAGCTGGGGAGAACATTGTAAAGTGCATAATTTCAAACAACAACAACAACAACATTTTGTCACAAGTATCCCTTTCCCAAACAATACCTAGTTTTTACGTCTCTGAGAGGACAGGCTTGGTAAAACAATTGATACAAAAGAAGAAACTGCTTATAACCAGCAGTTTCTCCTTTTGTCTCAATATTTTCTGTGCTATATTGTACACAAATTCCTTTCAACATTAATTTTGTCGTTTACAGCAGCTCTTAAACTGGACCACCAAAAATGTTGCTGTTTGGGATTGGGTTATACATTATATTGATTGATAATTTGTGATTGCCATTTTACAGATGAAATGGACACAGATGAGGGAGGAGAGAGAGAAAAATCAGTGAAGAGAGAGACAGAAAGTGAGATAAAGATGGAGAAGGAGGAAGAAACAGACCTCAAAACTGAACAAAAAGCGTCAAAAGTAAAAGAAACGTCAGAAAATGCCATGGAAACCGATGACTCAGACTCAAAAGATCTCACAATAAAACAAGAAATAGAGGATGATACTGACTTAGCTGATGTAAGGAAGAATTTTCAACTTGCATATTTGCTAGTAAATTAAAAATTCTTGGCCAAAGTATTATCAATGGAAAAATGTCTGGAGCCTCATCTTATGGCTTGATCCAGAATTGGATAATGGGGTTTGAAACGGAAAATTAGGTTTTCTTGAATTGATAAAAATTAAATCTGTAAAATCTTTATAACTTTCCTTTAAGGAAGTCCAACCATTACCAGATTCGCGCAACAGAATTTTTTGTGTTACACTGTTAACATATGCAATGTAGCCTAACTATATGTTACAAGTTAAAAAAATCAGCACTTTCCAGTGCCAAATTGTAACGATGTTGGCGAAAAATTCCAATGTTGTATGAATCTTATTAGGGTTGAACTACCTTACACTCTGCAAGATTTTCAAAAAAAAAAAAAATAGTTTGAGGACTGCAATATCAATATTTAATGTTGTGACAAGGTTTGATAATAGAATGAAAAATGTTCTACCCTTATTTCATTGCAGGAAGATGTGTACTCCCTATTCTTTGTCAACAATAACTGGTATTTGTTTTTCCGGCTTCACCAATTATTGTGTGAACGATTATACACAGTGTATCTCCACTCACAGAAAGTTGCGGAGGAGGAGGCGCAATGTCGTAAAGACAGGAAAGAATCAACGGCAGTGGCTCTAAGGCTGAAAGCACCAAGTAAGTTTGTCTATATATGCTCCCAAAAGTGAATGTATATTGATATCATAGTCTCTTTCTCTCCGTCATACATTCTAATGTCTGTATTTTCATATTTTCTGAAACGCAAGTCTACATAAATGGGCATATATAGATGAAATTTTCACAAAATGGTAGGGATGGGAACGAGTACTCGATTAATCGAGTACTCGATCGAACGTCCGAGTATCGATTACCAATTTCACTAATCGAGTAATCAGAAAGGAAAAATACTATAAGCAGAAAAATGAAAATTCGTTTCCAAACTCAAGTTGTTGAAAATATTGATCGCTCTATTCCAACACAGTACCGTGCAAAGGGGTAGAGTATGTAACACCTGGTCGTCCGCCGATTATCTAATCCCTCGTTTATGTCCTAATTTGCAATCAAGTGCCAACAGCTATTGTTCTCGCTGTCAAACAATATCATAAATTTTCGCACCTTCGCCGCTCTTTACTCTGATTTTGGGCGATACATTTTAATTGGACGTCCGTAAGATTTACCTTAGAGTTGATTGGTTAATGCAATATTCGATTAGCCGATTATTGGATTATTGTTAAGATTTCATTTTATTATGCTCCCCGAAAAAATTTCGGGGGAGCATATAGTCGCCATGCTGTCCGTCCGTCCGTGTGTCCGTCCGTCCATCCGTCCACAGCCATATCTCTGCAACCCTTGGACCAAAGTCAATGAAACTTCACATGTGAACTCACTGGGTCAATACCTAGAGACGTTTTTCTCCGTTTGTAAATTTAAGGCTGCGTCATGGAAAAAGGGGCCTTAAAGTAAAAATTAGTTTTTCTCTTATTTCTCTTCATCTAATAGGCAGAATTTAATGAAATTTTGTGCTTATGTAATAAATAGGATGTTCTATACCATATTCTATAAATAAAGTGTGTACAAAAAAGCTTTCATGGGAAAAGGGGGCTTAATGTATGATAGTTTTTATTTTGTGACAAACACTTATTCGGGGAGCATTATCCGTATGTGACGGCTCTTGTTGCTATTTGTTTCTCGAAAAAGAAGTATATCATTCCCGATTACACGCAAATAAATTCAAGAAAGTCTAAACAATTCCCCCCTCTAAGTCTACATTGTGACTTGTGTATATCTCACAACATGCGTAAATATTATGAACGCTTTTCAGATAAAAAACAACAACAAACTTGCAGATTTTTTTATTATTATTTTTCATGAGTTTAATTGAAAGATTTGACACTAGTCTTTCTGTAATTCTCACCACATATCTAACAATTGTCCATTTTTAGCTCGACTTTTCGAAGAAAATGAGAGCTTATACTGTCACCCGGGCGTCGGCGTTGGCGTCGGCGTCGGCGTTGGCGTTGCAACAAAGGTTAAAGTTTTTTCAAACATCAATAACTTCCATACTATCGAAGGGATTCAACCCAAACTTGGAATACTTATTCACCATCACACCCTCTACCTTACTATCAGGGCCCATGACCCTGGGACCACTCTATTTGGAGTTATGCCCCCTTTATACTAAGCACTTAGAAAGTCGAGCGCGCTGTCTTCGGACAGCTCTTGTTAGCTCACCTGAGCACGAAGTGCTCAAGGTGAGCTATTGTGGTCGCTTTTTGTCCGTCGGCGTCCGTCCGTCCGTCCGTCCGTCTGTTCACATTTTGTTGTTACCACTCTAGCACCCACAAATATTGACCAATCTTAACCAAACTTGGTCAAAAGATGTATGACTATAAGTTCTCGGATGAGTTCGATTTTGAGTCAGATCGGACTAGAAAGTCCAGAGTTATGTGCCCTTGAACGTCAAAAATGGCTAGTTTTGACTTTGTTACCACTCTAGCATCTACAAATATTAACCAATCTTGACCAAACTGGGTCAAAAGATGTATGACAATAAGTTCTTGGGTGAGTTCGATTTTGGGTCAGATCGGATCAGGAAGTCCGGAGTTATGCGCCCTTGAATATAAAAAATCGCTAGTTTTGACTTTGTTACCACTCTAGCATCTACAAATATTGACCAATCTTAATCAAACTTGGTCAAAAGATGTATGACCATAAGTTCTTGGATGAGTTTGATTTTGGGTCAGATCGGATCAGGAAGTCAGGAGTTATGCGCCCTTGAATATCAAAAATAGCTAGTTTTGACTTTGTTACCACTCTAGCATTTACAAATATAGACAAATCTTGACCAAACTTGGTCAAAACATGTATGACAATAAGCTCTTGGACGAGTTTGATTTTGGGTTAGATTGGATTAGGAAGTCCGGAGTTATGCGCCCTTGAATATCAAAAATAGCTAGTTTCGACTTTGTTACCACTCTAGCATCTACAAATATTGACCAATCAAGACAAAACTTGACTATAATGTTGGTAACCATATAATAATGAATGATTTTGATTTTCACTGTCATCGAAGTTGGAAGTCTTGAGTTATGTGCCCTTGAATTTGATAAATTTGCCGTTTTCGACTTTGTTTACACATTAGCATCTACATTTATTGACCAATCAAGACAAAACTTGGCAACAATGTTGGTAACCATAAGATGATGTATGTGTTAAATTTTCCAAGTGATCGGACCAGAAAAACCAGAATTATTGGCCCTTGAATTTCACAAAATTGCCGTTTTCGACTTTATTTTCACTCTAAAAAACACAAATATTGACCAATCAAGACACAACTTGGTCACAATGTTGGTCAGACTAGAAAAACCAGAGTTGTGTGCCCTTGATGGTGACAAAATTGCTGATTTCGTTTTTAATTTCACTCAAACAGCAATAAATATTGACCAATCAAAAAACAACTTGGACATAAGGTTGATGAGAATATCATTATCAGAATAGAGTTATGTGCTCTGGATTATGACAAAATTGATGTTTTTTATCGACTTGGTTTTCACTTTAACAGCCACAAATATTGATCATTAATGATTAAGAATGCTGTTTGCAGCTGGATCATAATCTTGCATCTTAAGTTTCGTGTTCTTGTCTTAGAGATACCTAGGTCTTGTAAAAGGTGGGTCTTATTCTGCATGGAGAAAGGTTCAAACTTCTATCAGGTGAGCGATCCAGGGCCATCTTGGCCCTCTTGTTCTAAAATAAAGTACAGATCAAATGTCATCTAGAGATATTTATACCGAAGATATGCTGCATAAATCGCTGATGAACATGCTGGAAAACACCGATACTATTACCAAAAGACGACCTTTCTATTCGAGTACTCGAGTACTCGATCGGAAGGGTGACCGAGTACTCGATTAATAAAATTGGTACTCGTTACCATCCCTAGAAAATGGTCCTACTCACTTGACTTACGCTTTGTCATGGGAAAAAATGGCATACATTGTGACACTTACTGTCATTTTACTGTTGTTGATCTGTTAGTCTACCTGCCTGCACATTCACATATTTTGTAGACTTTCCCAGACAGTTACTCATTTTGGCAACCCAACAGTTTAACCCATTACCAAACATTGACGCTTTTTGATGCTATACAAGGAAGAAGATTAGGAAAGCGTCACGAAAAATGAGGAAAT
The DNA here is from genome assembly GCA_963680895.1 of Fragum sueziense. NCBI lineage: Eukaryota > Metazoa > Mollusca > Bivalvia > Cardiida > Cardiidae > Fragum > Fragum sueziense. The sequence continues at coordinate 19,831,383 of OY804610.1, forward strand.
TGCTTGTTGTAAGCAACATCTTCATTTTCCACATGATCAGACATTTTGAAGGACTAGAAAGCTAAGTTAACTTATTCGGTCTGACAGTACCCAATTATCTGTCAGACAGAGAAACATTTTGTCAGACCCAGCTATCGTTCATTATATCACAGATCTAATTAATAGGGATGGTAACGAGTACCAATTTTACTAATCGAGTACTCGGTCACCCTTCCGATTGAGTACTCGAGTACTCGGATAGAAACGTCGTCTTTTGGATATAGTATCGGTGTTTTCCGACATGTTCATGAATATGCGATTTATGCAGCATATCTTCGGTCAATTTTTCTCTTTAAATGACATTTGATCATTGCTTTATTTGAGGAAAACAGAATGTGATGACAATTACAGAAAGTCAAAATCTTTCCATTTAACTTGTAAAAAATAATATTGAAAACAATCTGCATAGTTGTTTTTATTTACCGTAATATTTATACATGTTGTAAAATATACACAGGTCAGATTTAAGGGGAGGAATTGTTAGACTTTCTTGAATTTATACTCATGACATCGGGAGTGAGATGATTTTTCTTCGGGTAACAAATAGCAATAGAATGAAATCTAAACAATAATCCAATAATCGGCCAATGAATAATGGCTTAACCATTCAACTCAAATGTATATCTTATGGACGTCCAATTAAAATACACCCCGAAATTATAGTAAGTAAAGAGCGCCGAAGGTGCGAAGATTAATGACATTGTTTGACAGCGAGAACAATATAGTTGTTGGCACTTGATTGCAAATTAGGACAGTATCGAGGGTTTAGATAATCGGCAGACGACCAGGTGTTACATACTCTACCCTTTGCACAGTACAGTGTTGGAAAAGAGCAATCGATATTTTAAGAAAACTTGAGTTTGGAAACAAATTTTCTTTTTTCTGTTGAAATTATTTTTTTCCTTCCGATTACTCGATTAGTGAAATTGGTAATCGATACTCGAACGTTCGATCGAGTACTCGATTAATCAAGTACTCGTTCCCATCCATACTAATTAAGTGTCAGACAGTCGGACTGGCAGGGAATAATTGTCAAACTGATGGAGATTTTATCAGACATGTTTGACGGTCCAATGATCTTCACCATGACTGTTTTTTTACCCAAAAAGGTAAAAAAAAAAAAATGTGGAATTCTAGCCTCTTGAAATTGTTGTTCACAACATCTAAGCATTTTGACTATCTAAAAGTGTGCCATCTAGTAATTGGTTAAATACATTTTCAGGTGAGATAGAGCCAGATGAATATTTCCCTTACTTTCTGGACATGGTGAAAAATGTTTTGGACGGAAATTTAGAGACATCCGCTTATGAAGACCAGCTCAGAGAAATGTATGGCATTCATGCTTACATTGCATTTACCATGGATAAACTGGTGCAAAATATCGTCCGACAGGTTAGTTTGTTTTCTCTGTCTTGGATGATAATTAAGACATGTCCCCCTCCCAGCCACCCCTTCCTATAGGGTCAGCTTTGAGAAATGTATGGCATTTATGCGTACATTTCAATTACTATGCCGGACAAACTGGTGCAAAATATTGTTCGACAGGTGAGTTTAACATGTTAAAACCTTGGCCCTATCACTGGACTAGAACGTTTAATCATATCCCAAGTGGGACCATGGCCATGTAGGTGCTGTTGTAGCCTGTCATACTTTCAATATTGAGCTCCATAGTTTGGTACCTGGGCATGATGACTCCCATCATTCTGATGGTTTTCTCTCATCAATGGATGGATAATGAACTACCCATCCCCAAACAGTGACACTTTTTGACGCTCTACAAAATTAAGGCTTTCGAAAACATTGTGAATAATGAAGAAATTGCTTGTGACGAGCAATTTCTTCATTTCCCACGATGTTTTTTACCTTTAAAGATAAAAAAAGATAATAAATTATATTGACTTGAAGTTGTTGTGGGGGGATGGAGACATTCTTACATTGTTATTTCAATTCCATACTCTGTGTTGTGCTACTAATTGGAATTTTCTCATTGCTAACCCACAATATATGGTTTGATGAACAATAAATGAAATATCGTCGGTGGGGAGACAAAAACTCGTAACTCCAGCTTATTCAAGCTGTAGTTACGAGGTTTTGACTCCCCACCGACAATATGTCTATCCCCTCTTATCTGGAGCTCTGAATTTATCATATATCAGTTACAATACATCGTTGTTAAAGATAATTGTGTCTGAGTGCTTGTTACTGTGGCGCTTTAAGTTTCTATAAATGATAACAATCATATGATGTATTGTAGAAGATAATTGTGTCCGAGTGCTTGAGTTGATGAGAGAGGTGAAGAAGGGAGGCTACTCTGCCATAACTAAATATGGAAAAGTACCTTTGGTAATCAGAGTACTTATGGTATTCTTATCTAACAATCTTTTACTCAGATCTTTGCTCAATTACATTTCAGTTACAACACATTGTGGTGGAGGATAATTGTGTCCGAGTGCTTGAACTGCTGGAAGAAGAGAAAAAAAACAAGGCAACAGGTGGTCGGATAGCAACTGTGGAGCAGCGACAGCCGGCCGAGAATGCCTACCAGAAACGGGCAGAACAGATTCTGACCGAGGAGAATTGCTTCAAGATTTCTGTGGTGAGTGGGATTTACAGCATTTTCCAACCTTAAGTTGAGAGTTGAAACCTCTGTCGACATTGGGGTTGTGGCAGGTTGCATTCTTGACTGTAGAGCATATCAATTGATGGATAATACAAAACCTAAGTGAGATTTGCAACTGGAGTTTCAGAGGGATGTTCGAGGGCTTGGTGCAAAACTATTGTAACTCCATTTTATAAAACTTTACAGGAGAGGGAAAAAACAAATGACTTTATCAAAGCTAAAGAGGAAAAATGTTTTTAGAATTCTATATATTATTTTAAGTATACAGAATTGAAACCTAATATTTCAACACATGATGCATTCCTTCCTAAAGATTCAGAAAATGCAAAAAAGTGAATTTCTGAAAAATATGCAGTTGCAATAGTTTTGCACTGAGCCCTCGTGTTGTCTTAGTACTGGTGAGAGAAATGACAGGAGCCCTGGCCACCATGATTTAAGATCATTTTAAAAGAGGTGTTTAATCAGCATTTAATCATTTTATGCCCACTATGAATATGGATTAGAAAGCTGAAACCCTTGTATGAAAAGAAGACAATGCTCAGTTAACTGCTAGTTTATTGTTGCTACATCATTGAGTTTGTATACACTTTGATATAATGCATTTTTATACGCCGCCGGAGGCGGACGTATATTGGCGTCATCTTCTCCGTCTGTCCGTCCGTCCGTCCGTCCGTCCATCCGTCCATCCGTCCATCCGTCCATCCGTCCGTCCGTACGTACGTCCACTTTTCTTGTCAACGCAACTCCTCCTAAGTTTCTGGCTGGATCTTCTTGAAACTTGGTCAATGTTATCACCTCAATTGGTAGATATGCATGAAGGAAGGATTTTATGGTTCGTCGATTTTTGCCTGAGTTACGCCCCTTAAAAACTTAGTCTCTGGGGCTTATTGAAATTGCAGCCTTGTCAACGCAACTCCTCCTAAGTTTCTGGCTGGATCTTCTTGAAACTTGGTCAATGTTATCACCTCAATTGGTAGATGTGCATGAAGGAAGGATTTTATGGTTCGTCAATTTTTGCCTGAGTTACGCCCCTTAAAAACATCTTCTCCGTCTGTCCGTCCATCCGTCCATCCGTCCATCCGTCCGTCCGTACGTACGTCCACTTTTCTTGTCAACGCAACTCCTCCTAAGTTTCTGGCTGGATCTTCTTGAAACTTGGTCAATGTTATCACCTCAATTGGTAGATGTGCATGAAGGAAGGATTTTATGGTTCGTTGATTTTTGCCTGAGTTATGCCCCTTAAAAACTTAGTCTCTGGGGCTTATTGAAATTGCATGAAATTGCAGCCTTGTCAACGCAACTCCTCCTAAGTTTCTGGCTGGATCTTCTTGAAACTTGGTCAATGTTATCACCTCAATTGGTAGATGTGCATGAAGGAAGGATTTTATGGTTCGTCGATTTTTGCCTGAGTTACGCCCCTTAAAAACTTAGTCTCTGGGGCTTATTGAAATTGCAGGCTTGTCAACGCAACTCCTCCTAAGTTTCTGGCTGGATCTTCTTGAAACTTGGTCAATGTTATCACCTCAATTGGTAGATGTGCATGAAGGAAGGATTTTATGGTTCGTCGATTTTTGCCTGAGTTACGCCCCTTAAAAACTTAGTCTCTGGGGCTTATTGAAATTGCAGGCTTGTCAACGCAACTCCTCCTAAGTTTCTGACTGGATCTTAATGAAACTTGGTGGATGTTATCACCTCAATTGGTAGATGTGCATGAAGGAAGGATTTTATGGTTCGTTGATTTTTGCCTGAGTTATGCCCCTTAAAAACTTAGTCTCTGGGGCTTATTGAAATTGCAGCCTTGTCAACACAACTCCTCCTAAGTTTCTGGCTGGATCTTAATGAAACTTGGTGGATGTTATCACCTCAATTGGTAGATGTGCATGAAGGAAGGATTTCATGGTTCATTGATTTTTGCCAGAATTATGCCCCCTTCAATCTTAGTCTCTGGGGCTTAATGATATTTCAGCCTCGTGAATGCAATTCCTTCCAGGTTTTTCACTGGATATTTATAAAAACCTTTTTGTGAACACAATTTTTTAAAGGTTTTTCAGTGAATATTTATAAATCCTTGTCAATGTCATTTTTTTGTCTCAAGTTTTATAAGTGGCGGCGTATATTGTGACGATGGCACTCTTGTTGTTAAGTTGGGCAAGTCTTAAATATGATATTCTGCCTGCCCATGCGACAGGAATTAACCCATTCCCACACAATGACTCTTTATGACTCTTCACAAGATAATGGCTTTGGAAAACATTGTGTAAAATGAAGAAATTGCTTGTGACAAGCAATTTCTTTATTTCCCACAATGTTTTCAACCACAAAAGACCAACAAAATATAAAATTCCAGTCACTTCAAATTGTTGTCTTCCACATCTTTGAATTTGGACAGGCCCAAATTTTGTCGTTTGGTAATAGGTTAGGATGACTTTAAAGCTAAATTTGTTTTTCAGTTCAAGAAGGAGAACAAACTGAAAATTGAACTTCAGTCGTGCACCATGAACCTGTATACGTATTTAACAATGACCTTTTCCCAAACAAGACCTAGTTTTGACATCCATGATAAGACATGCTTGGGAAAGTATTAACGCAAAAGAAGAAAATGCTGATAATCAGCATTTTCTCCTTTTGCCTCAATATTTTCTGTTTTAAATTGCTCACGAATAGCTTAATTATTTATTGTCTTCTTATTGTCTTTTACAGCCCCTTTCAATTTGGAGCGCCCTAAATTTTTGCAAAATTTTTTTTTCAGTTCAAGAAGGAGAACAAACTGACAATTGAACTTCTGGACACGGATCACGAGCCGGCGGAGGATCCCGTTGAAGTAGAACGATGGTCAGAGTATGTCGAGAAATATGTGAATAACGAGGAAGTGGCGACGGACGATTTGAAAGATATGATGACTCGTAAACCAGTGTTCCTACATAGGTATTGTTTATAATCTTGAAATATATACATGTATGTATTCGAAGTTACAGCGAATCGAGGCCAAATGAAAGTGACCTAGGCACATAATTATGGTTTTCAACGAATTTTCTTGCTACCTTATCATGTGCACATTGAAAATAATAAAAATCAAAAAAGTTAATTGGTTTTGGAAGCAGTAATACTGGCCTACATCACTTTCAATTACGGTTGGCACATTTTTACCTTGTTTGCTTCAAACTGTATACATTAACCCTAAGATTTTCTTTAAACTTTCCAGGAAACATTATTTTCTTTTGCCTTAATATTTTTTTCATTAAATTGTATGATCCTTTGTGGGTCAGCATACATTTTGTTATCTGTAGTGACTTACAAATTGCACTACTTTTGCTGTTTTGGAAAGGGTTAAAGGACCTTTTTCTGAATCTCTGCTAATATCACATTCGTCTTGCAGAAATGTCTGCCAATGAAGACGGAGAAATAAAGAGCAGAAAAACAAAACTGACAAAGACGCAGAAACAGGCAGTTCGGAGCCTTGTTCTTTTTAAGCCTTTCCCAAATAAGACCTGGTTTTGACGTCCCCATGAGAAAGAGCTTTGTTGCCTCATTATTTTCTATGGTATATTAAATACACAAAACCGATCTTTAGTAACTTTCATTTGGTTGTTGGCAGCATTGTATCACCCTAAAATTTGGGAAAGGGTTACAGCCCTTTTACCAATTTGGCTCAATTCATATTTATGTTGCAGAAATGTGCGGCAGTGGAGACGGAGAAATAAAGAGCAGAAAAACAAAACTGACGAAGACACAGACGTAAAAACAACAGACAGCTCGGAGCAAATGGACACTGACGAGAAAAAATCACTGGAGACGGATGATCGATCGTCGGAAACAAAGAAAGATGATGAATCGGAGGACAAAGAAAACGAATCTTCAAAAACATTGGATGAAAATAAAGAAGGAGAAGAAAAGGAGGAAAAGGAAAAAGGAGAGAAAGAATCGAGGGAAAATGATAATGAAAACGGAGAGAAGGAAAAAGAAAAAGACTCCGAGTTAGATTCAACGAAAGAAGGGCAAGATGGTGGAGCTGATATAATTGACAATACCGAATGTAAATTTAATGTGAACTCGTTCAGGCTGGTCTATGTTACAAACAGTGAAAGCTACCTCTATAAACGAATGGCGCTGAAACGGGCAAGAGAGGTGAGTTTTCCAAAATGGACCTTACTTTGATGTCTCAATATTTTCTTTGCTATATTAAAAAGAATTTTGCTTTTTGGAAAGGGTTAATTGTGAAGTGAAAGCTACCTCTATAAATGAATGGCGCTGAAACGGGCGAGAGAGGTGAGACAAGTTTTATTGTAACTTTTCTAAACAGGACTTTTTACTCATTACCCGACAGCAACATTTTATACGGGTCAAAATTGACAGACGTTGAAGATTACAATTTCAAGTAAGTGAGTTTTGGGGTAGATATAGCGGACGAGAATTAACCTGGCATAACATGGCAGAGCATTCCATTTGATTAGCATGGGCTGCTCTGCCAGGTCAATTCTCGTGAGGTATAATATTGTGGGAAATGAAGAAATTGCTTGTCACAAGCAATTTCTTCATTTTCCACAATGTTTTTCGAAGCCTTCATCTAAAGTGTTGGTAAGTGGTGAAGGGTTACAGGAAGTGTCTAGTAGAAATTGTTTTAGAAAACAATGAGAAAAACGAAGAAATTGCTGATAATGATAGAAGGGCAAGATGTTGGGGCAGATTTAATTGACAATACAGAGTGTAAATTTAACGTGAACTCATTCAGGCTGGTTTACGTTACAAATAGTGAAAGCTACCACTATAAACGAATGGCGCTGAAACAGGCAAGAGAGGTGAGTCTTAGTTTACAGCATTTTCTCCTTTTACCTCAATATTTCTATTTTATATTGATATATTTGACCCATTATGCTAAAGGGACCTTATGGGAAATATGAACAAAAATTGACCCTAGTTGGTCTGCGTGGAATGACTAGGATCAAAGCTTTTCACTCTAGGTAATTTTCTGGATCTAGATTGATTTAATTGTAAATTTTCCAGATAGGACCTTATTTTATTTGTCTAACTTGTAGTAGAAGTAGTATTGCAAAAGTTGAGGGAAAAGAAGAAATTGCTGATAATCATTGTTTTCTCCTTTTGCATAAATATTTTCTTTGCTATACTAATTGAGATATGAACATATCCTTTCTGTATCAACATGCATTTTGTCACCTGCAGCAGTTACGACAACTTATTTTAAATCCAAATCTATGTTGAGGTAATTCATTTAAATCGTCTTGTTGAGACGATTCTATTGAGTACCCTCAACAAAGGATGTAATAAACATTCAGTGAAACATTTATTTTTAAAAACCTATCTCCCTCCTATCTCAGTAGTTCTGGTAAAAATGTTTTTTTATTTCTTTTCAGTCTCACAAAAAGGTGTCTTTAAAGCTTCATGAAAAGTTCTCAAAATGGCTGGAAACCTGGAAGAAAAGTAAGTGAAACAAAACATAACTTTGATCCCATTCCCCCATAATGACACATTTTGACGCAGGTTTTTCCATGACACACAATTCATGCGTCTTTGTTGCAATTTCAAAAAGAACAACCCTATAGAAATTGGTGTTTCCCAAACACATCTCGTTTTAATTTTGATAAGCGTTTAGTTATGGATTAATCACATTTCAGAACAATTCCTTGTTTTGACAATCAGAAAGGATGCATCTGTTGAAAACAGTGTGGGAAAAAGTGCAGATGATCCTGATAGGCATTTAATTCTAGTGAAAAGTAAAATGTGAATTGCTTGTAATTTAATTACAAAGTAATTGAATGCTGATTTCTGCGGATAGACACTTGAAAGTTTGAAGGCTTCTTAGTAAACAAAGGATGAAATGAAAATCACTTTGTCCATCCGTTCATCCTTATTTCTCATGAGTGCAACTCCTCCCAAACAGCTGGACAGATTTTGATGAAAATTTAGATGGACAATCAACATGACATGGACATTCACATGTGACCTGTCACACTAAAAGGGACCTTATAAGAAGTAAAAAAAATCCACATTTTGACTATCTTGTCAGACTCAGCACAGGTCAACCAGATACTGTATGCGAAAAATGAACATATAGTAAGATAGGAAAACATTCCAGTTTTAGAGAATAACATACAAGTGAAAAGTGTCTGCCCTAGTCTGGCTGTGCGGACTGTGCAGACTGACTAGGGTCGATATTTTTCACACTTCCTATAAGGTCCCTTTTAGCTAAGCATGATGGGTCGCATTTGTTTTTTCCCATACAATGAAAAAAAGGGGATGAAACCTGCTGCTGATGACAAATTGGATGGTAATGAGAAAAGGATTTGTGTGAAATATAGCTCAGAAAATATTTAGATAAAAGGAGAAAATGCTGGTTATCAGTGCTGGATGCTGGTAATCCTTTCTAATTGGGAAGTGAAAACCAGGCCTTGTTCGGCAAAAGGTTAAAGAAAATTGTTTTCATTTTGTAACTTTTTGAATGCTATTTCAGGTCAGGTGACTAAGGACATGGAAAACAAGTGTAGTAAATGGTTGCTAGGGCAAACAGACGAAAACAAACCGTGCATAACGACGGAAAAGTTCATAGAGAATCTGGAAAAGCCCCCATTCTATCAGTACAGGAAGTTTAAAGTGGAAATGTTAAGGGACTCGACAGATATGGAGCAAGATTAGATCAGGGGCCGTATTCACCAACCTTTCTTAACCCTTTCCCAAACAAGACTTGGTTTTGACGTCCCTTACACAAAAGGCTTATGAAAAACATTGAGACAAAAGAAGAAAATGCTGATAATCAGCATTTTCTCCTTTTGCCTCAATATTTTCTAGGATGCATTTTACATGAAAATTATCAACACCCAAATAGTGGTCTGCAGCATCTTTCAAATTGGAAACATGTAGAAGTTTCTGGTTTTGGAAAGGCTTAATCAATTGTCTGAAGTAAAATTACATTACGAGCCATCTGATTGGACGAGACATATGTCTCTGCCAATCAGATGGATTGTTGTGTAATTCTAATGCAAATTATTGTCCAGCAAGATTAACCCGAGACATCTGCATATGTAATGACCCCATCTCGGCAATGTTTTGTTAAGACGCTCAACTAACAGACTTTGCACACGAAAATTAAGTTGTCCCAGTTTAATTTGGGTGGACAATACATTACAATCTAATTGGATGAGACTTATGTCGTCTCGGTCAATCGGATGGATTGTAAAATTCTAAAGGAAATTACATTATAACAGACATTGCGAAAGCTCAAAAAAACTGTCAGACATTCGGTCTGACAGGCTTGAAAAATCTGTCAGACCGAAAACAAATCTGTCAGACCGAAAAAAACAAGGAAAAATAACATGTAACCACCTTTTTTATTCTGAAGATATAAAAACATGACTGACACTCTAATCATTCACGCCCATAGTCCATAAGCCTTTCAAAATTAGACAATTCATTCCCTGTGAATCGTCTTTTTGAGCTGAATTTTTCTACTACTAGAGGAAACTCTCTCAAGCTAGTGAAGCCTCGCTCAAGATTAAATGTTCGATACAACAATTTCAATCAACGTGTGATAAACGTATGGAATCGTCTCCCTGAGGAAGTGATAACAGCAACAACTATTAACGGATTCAAAAACGCCATTGACAGACACTTCAAGGAAATACATGGGGTTTCAATGACTCGGTCGCTTAACCCCTAGGCTGCACTTAAGGGTGTGGCCGCAGGTAAAACAGGTATAACAGGTAATTCACTTTGCACCCTCGAAATATTTAAGGGACGCCATTATACTACGACAGTAAAAGTAATATGTATTCCGATTGGCTAATCAATACCTGTTTCAGCCAACCACAATCCGGTTTACAAATCAAGGGAAATAATCGGCAAAACCACGATATAATAGTGCCGTCCCTTCGTACTTTGTTGTTTATCAATTTTCTCGCAAACAGAATGACAAATATTTTGGTTATAAGCTTCCATAATTATGCAAATGCGAGGTATTGAAAAAAAGCAAAATGGTCAAAATATGTCGGACATACCGACCGACGGTATCGAATTTTCAATCGGACCGAAGTCAAAACTATCGGACAATGTCCGCGGTCCGACGTCTTTCGCAATGTCTGTTATAAGCCATCTGATTGGATGAGACATATGTCTTGGCCAATCAGATGGATTGTTGTGTAATTCTAAAGCAAATTACAATACAAGTCATCTAATTTGATGAGATGTATGTCTCTGCCAATCGGATGGATTGTTGTGTACCATTCTAAAGGAAATTACATTACAAGCCATATGATTGGATGAGACGTATGTCTCTACCAATCATTTGGTTTGCTTTATTAGCGTTTCAAGCCGTTTTCAACTCGGCCAATCATATGGATTGTTGTGTAATTCTAAAGTTTGGAATTGGCTGGTTGGTAAATACCCCCCTAAGCTTCAAATGAGAGGGTGTATAGTTCGTCTATCGGGAGTGGCAGATGTTTACATTTTGTTTTCATAAATTATACCGTAATTAACCTGATTAACTATGAATCAATGATAGATATGTCGCTTAAACAGGTTATTTATCTCAACTCATTTTAGAACACCTATAATCGGGTTAATTAGGGTATAATTTTTGAAAACAAAATGTAAACATCTGCAGCTCCCAATAGACGAACTATAGTGACTTTCAAAATGCAAAATATCTGTAAATGTTCATTAGACCCTATATAATGGGTACTCATTTGAATTGTCTCGTTGAGATGATTCGAATGAGTACCCACAACATAGGGTTTGGAGTAGAATTAAGTTAGAATGTCTATACCCCCTCTTATCTGTTGCTGTGGTAGATGTAGCCATTCACTGAAAAATTATTTAACCCTTTCCCAAACAAGACCTTGTTTTGACGTCTCTAATAGATCAAACTTTGGAAAACATTGAGACAAAAGAAGAAACTGCTGATAACCAGCAGTTTCTCCTTTTGTCTCATCATTTTCCGTATAATGATACACAGAATTTCTACTGTTAACAACATTCTTTTTGTCATCTGCTGCTCTCAAATTTGACTACCCTAAAAATTATCGTTTGGGAAAGGGTTAACTCTTTCAAGAGGGCAAAATTGTAGACTTGTCCAAACTCGAAGATGTGGCTGACAACAATTTCAAGTGAATGGAATGTGGTCCATTTTGGGTCTTGAATGCTTTAACCTTTTCCCAAATAGCGAAGTTCTAGAGCAGTCCAATTTGAATGGAGTTGCAGACAACAAAACTCTTATACAATTAAAAGCATTAAAGTATGTTTTACAGCATACCAGTAGTAAATATTGAGAGAAAAGGAGAAATTGCTGGTCAACAGCAATTTCTTCTTTTCTGTTAATGCTTTCCCAAACTGTTTCCGCTTGGGAATTCCATATCAGGTCTTGACTGGGAAACGGTTGTAGGTCCCTTTTCCACATTCTGGCTTATGTACATTGTAAAGGAAATTGCATAAATTATGAAACATTGTGCTGTTAATATCATTTCTTGTCATTTTCTCATTCATTTGTGTGTGCATATTTCATTTTGTATAAAGTCATGTTAATTGATTCCTAGTATGATGAAATTTCTGGAATGAATTCATTTGGAAATTTTTGAAAATATTTTTATATTCTTTATATAGAAAGATCAGAGGACTTTAATTTTTACTCTTGTCTGTCTGTCTATCTGTTTGCGTAATTTATTTAGTGAAAAGAACACTTTCCAGTAACATTGCTTGGCTAAATTTAGAAATTTAACAAGATTCAATATCACGGTGGATAACCCACATGACTTTTGGGAAGCGTTAACACATAAAAAATTGTCCGCTTCAAGGTATGTTTTGTTTAATTTCTCAGCTTATACTCTGTTGATTTTGACGAGATAAAGTGCACGGAACGCGCATTTTAGAGGACTTTTCCCGTTTGTAACTCACTCTGCTCCGAATTCCGTGGTTTCTTCAAACATTCAAGCGAAAGTTTTTCTCGGTGCATGTGAACACTTCCCACTTTCGTTTTGCGCTTACAAAAACTTTGAATGTTTGAAGAAACCACTGGATTTGCAGCAGAGTGAGTTAGAGCCAGGAATAGCCCTCTCAAAGGCGCGTTCCGTGCACTTTATCTCGTCAAAATCAATAGAGTATAAACTGAGAAATTAACCAAAACATACCTTGAAGCGGACGATTTTTTCGGTGTTAACGCTTCCCAAAAGTCACGTGGGTTATCCACCGTGAATATGTTGCATATTGATTCATCTCATTAATATGCATTATTTAGTACCAAAATCAAAGCCATCCAGGAAGTTTAACCCTTTCCCACACAAGAACTGATTTCAATGTCCTTATGTTAATAGATGTGGGAAAATATTGATAATTGAGTCAGGATAATTGAGTCAAAAGAAGCAAATGTTGAATAACCGGCATTTTCTCCTTTGTCTCGGTATATCCTGTGCAACATAGTACACAAATCCTTTCTTTATCAACAATCACTTTGTTCTCTGTATCAGCTTTAACATTGGACCACCATAAAAGTTTGTTGTTTAGGAAAGGGTTAAGTTGAAAAAGTAGAGAAATAGCTGTGTGGGGGGGTCATTTGTGTTTCAAAAACACATTATGTTCATATGCATTATGTCTCAATACATTGTTATAGGGCTACAGGACTTTGGAACTTCTTTTGAAAAAGAAAATAAAAGATCAATTTATGCAGTTGCTTACAAATCAAAGGTTGATATTTTTAGAGTGATCTTGCATGAGCATTTACATTAACCCTTTCTTGAACAACTTATGCATCTGAAGAAGAAAATGTTTTAGAAAGCATTTTAGGCAAACCCGTTCAAATTGACTATTTTGTTGCTTCAGAAGATGGACAGCATGCAAGAATCTGAACGAAATCATTTATCTATTGTCCCGTTTTTGGTTTGATAGAAATAGACAAAATTGATTCAGGGAACATTCAAATTGTACATTAACTTTAGAAATAGAATAAACTTATTTCAGCATTTTTGTGTAAAATTTTGGAATCAATTTCAATAAGATGTGTGTAATCTTTTGTGTCGAGTTGTTTGCTTTACATGCCTTCATGTCAATTTACAATTAATCCACTACTGTACAACAAAGTTTTAGACTGGTCTATATTAAAACATGATGCCAACAACACTTTCCAGAGAATGAAATTTTGTATTTTTGGTCTTTCTTAGTTGAAAACATTGTGAGAAATGAAGAAATTGCTTGTCACAAGCAATTTCTCCATTTTCCACAGTGTTTGCCAAAACCTGCATTCTTATGAGGTCTTGAAAAAAGGTTTGATTTATTGGGTGTTACACTGTTTTCAACTGATATGGTCATATCATGGAAGCTGGAGCACCTATCCATGGACTCTTGTCTTTTCTCATACCAGTACTACCACATCCTTACCATGCCTTCAGCTGCTCGCCCATATTAGTGGGGGAGCTTAAGTCCAAAAAGTGGCAGAATACTTCACTTTGTGATACAAGCACCAAATTTGGCACAAATGTTCCTCAGAGTGTACTATTTTCAAAACAAATGGTATCCACGATGAAAAGCCAATATGGCGGCCATTTTTCCAAGATGGCCGCCATCTCTTGGGGTAAAAAAATCAGAAAAAATACTTCATTTCAAGATACAAGCACCAAATTTGGCACAAATGTTCCCCAGAATATACTCTTTTCAAAACATATGGTATCCACCATGACAAACCAACATGGCTGCCAAATTCTGAGATGGCCACCATCCCTACATTTAAAGAAAATCAAGAAAACCCTTCTTTTTGAAGATACAAGCGCCAAATTAAGCTCACATGTTCATAAAAGTATACTGATTTCAAAACATATGGTATCCACCTTAAAAATCCAACATGGCTGCCATTTTCCAGAATGGCCGCCATCTTCATAGAACAAAAAAATCTGAAAAATCCTTATCTTTGAGATACAATCACCAAATTTGACACAGATGTTTCTTAGGGTTAACTGTTTTCAAAAAGCAAGACATCCATAGTGAAATCAATCTTGTGGCCATTTCCAAAGATGGCCGCCATTTCTGTAAATCAACATATTGGAAAATGCTTCTTTTTGTGATATAAGCACTAAATTTGGCATACATGTTTGTAAGAGTGTACCATTTTCAAAAATGATGGTATCCACTGTGAAAACACAACAACATGGCTGTCATTTTCAAAGGTGGCTGCCATCTATATATAAATCTCAATATGGGTAAAAAACATTTTCTATGTAAAAAACAGATTTTTTACACAAACGTTTTTGTGGAGTAGATGTTCTTTGTAAAATATGTTATCATACGTTGGGTATCGGAATTTGCTTCCATTATTTTCAAAATGACTTTAGTATGTATATACATGTAGATAATCTAGTTTTCAATTCGCCTTTCTTCAACATTCATTTCGACATTCATTACAACATATTTCTTCAAAAAATCATGTATAACCTGACTTTGGTAACTTTTGCAAAGCAGTTGTAACGTTTAGTTTGGGTTATGTCAGTTATGTTTTTGCTGTTGGTTATGTTTGTGTTTTTAGAGGATTGTAACTAAATGTGTTATCACGTTTTTGTTGCAATGCGCATAAAAGTTTCTGTATGTTAATAGCGCTGTCCTATTCATGGAATACTATGCTTGTAGGTGAATACAAAACAGCTGACATTTTAATAGGCCTATATGATGGCCATTTCGATTATCATCTATACAAGTATTACACTATAATTCAATATAACCTAATTTATAGTGTTCAATCCTACATAAATTGTCATTGAAACATCAATCTTAAGAAGCTTTGTCATCGTAAAAAGTTTGCTTCCCACGAAAATAGTTGTCTTAGTATAAAATTAAAGACATGGGTTCTTTATGGCCAATGACAAATCATAAACTACAAAAGTTTATTAAATACAAAATATAGATTGTTTCTGCAATATAAAGGAAGTAACTTATTCGTTCAGCGTATTATATGTATATCGTTATTCTGTACAAAATATACAATTGGCTGAGAGGCCTCAAATACAATTCTGAAAGAATAAACACCAAATGGTGATAGAATAATATAGTTTTCCATATTTTTGAAAAAGAAAATAAACAACAAACCCTGTTGTCAGTTCAATAGGGACCTAATAACGCTTAATATTTTATGTAAAAACAGTTTTGGGCCTATTTGACAAATCTTTCACTTAATAAAAAATGAGCATGCACAAAATATTCCTTACTGTATACTTTGATATGTAGTCACATATAATTTGTAGAAAATACGTTCTTCAAAATGCATGGCATCGACCTGAAAAGTCAAAACACCTTGTTGATTTCAAATAAGTCCACCTTTACAAAAGTCAAAATAGTGGTCTTTGATTTTGTCATGCAAGCCCCCATTTCGCACAAATGTTTCTTAGATTATATTTTCTTCAAAACACCGTACATAGTATCTGCCATGAAACACTAACAAAGCTGCTGCAAAATTTGTGAGATAACTGTATACAATTTTTAATGGTTCAAATATTTAAAAGATCTACAAAATGATCACAATGACACTAAGTTGCAGCTTAATACTTTAAAAGTTGTTGATACATAATTGTGGCTTTATTTGTATCAAATCGTCAATTACAAATTAAAGGAATGTTTTTTCCTAAAGTGGTAGCCAAGTAGTTCTTTAACACACCATGGTGAAAATTTTGACCAAGACAATTTCGCAAGAACAGCAATACTGACAAAATTGTTTGGTTAACTGTGAATTCTAGTTAGTCCGTCAAATTTGGAAATTATTTTGTTATTGGGCACAATAACAATTTTGCTATAAATTGTCATAGTCTTTATCACGTTATGACAAAAGTGTCAAATTTGGTGCTTATATTACAAAAAGAAATATTTTCCAATGTTTAGAGTGTAGAAATGGCGGCCATCTTGGGAAATGGCCACAAGGTTTATTTCGCCTATGGATATCTTGCTTTTTGAAAACAGTTGACTCTAAGAAACATCTGTGTCAAATTTTGTGATTGTATCTCAAAGATAAGGATTTTTCAGACTTTTTTCTTCTATGAAGATGGCGGCCATTCTGGAAAATGGCAGCCATGTTGGATTTTTAAGGTGGATACCATATGTTTTGAAAATAGTGTACTTTTATGAACATATGTGCTTAATTTTGTGCTTGTATCTTCAAAAAGAAGGATTTTCTTGATTTTCTTTACATGTAGGGATGGCGGCCATCTTAGAAATTGGCAGCCATGTTGGTTTTTCATGGTGGATACCATATGTTGTGAAAAGAGTATATTCTGGGGAACATTTGTGCCAAATTTGGTGCTTGTATCTCGAAATGAAGTATTTTTTCTGTTTTTTTTACCTCAAGAGATGGCGGCCATCTTGGAAAAATGGCCGCCATATTGGTTTTTCATCGTGGATACCATTTGTTTTGAAAATAGTACACTCTGAGGAACATTTGTGCCAAATTTGGTACTTGTATCACAAAGTGAAGTATTTTGGGATAAGCTCCCCCACTATATAGGTAAACGATTATCAAACCATTGGTGGGTGACATTTTAGTCAGTAAGGGTATTTGCCGCGGCTGGGTATCGAACCGGGACCTCTCGAGTGAGAGGCAGATGGGCTACCAGCTGCGCTATGGCAACGGTCCTGGCGTTGAAAAGGGTCTTTATGTGGGAATGAGTAAAAGGGGCCCATGCTTGATATTTCATGTATCAGAACATGGGGACAGTGAGTTTTAATAAAGCTACCTCTGCCATGCTCCATATTGGAATAGTACAATCAAAACTCCCAAAGGGCGACATACTAGTCAAAATCAAAAGCTTTATATGATCATGATTGAAATATAGTAGTAAAAAGAATAGCAAATGCTTGATCCTTTTCCTACTATATTTCAATGGCTACATTTATTTCGAAATCCCATCTTTAAACCCCCACAAAAAGAATGTTTTTGGGTTGGTTTACTGGGGTTTTACGCCGTGTTCAACTACTAAAGTCATATCGCGGCAGCTGGAGCACCTAACCATGGATGACTGGTATTTCTCTCGCCAGTACTACCACAACACCCTAACCAAGCCTCCAGCTGTTTCCCATATATAGGTTCACGATATCAAACCATTGATGGATGACATTTTTGTCATAAAGGCTATTAGCCGAGACAGATGCGCTACCAACTGCACCATGGCCGCGATTGAGAATGTTAGGGGTATAATTGCATCAGTCTGTCTGTCCATCCGACCATGTACAAACCTTGCCCAGTGCATAATTGTAAAAGTATTAAAGAAAGAATCGCGAAACTTTATAGGTGGATAGATCTCCTTATGGAGAAAAAAAACATTACTGATCATGTTTTTGAAGTTATTGCCCTTCGTCGACAAAAACGCATGTCCGGACAAATGTAGTGGCGGGGGTATTTTATCACCTTTAGTGATATATTTCTAGTTTGAAATTGATGTGGACAGGACCAGATTTTACATCCACTTTTATCCCGTTGCCAGGCTGCAAAATTTTGGATTTGTCCAAATTGAAAGAGGATGCAGACGACAATTTAAAGTGAATGGAATTATACATCTATTGGTCTTTTGGGGTAGAAAACAAGTAAATTCTTCATTTTCCACAATGTTTTCCAAAGCCTTTTTTGTGGGGCGTCTATACGCGTCATTGTGTGGGAATGGGCTAAAATGTCCTATACTCACATAGGAAAATATAACCAAAACAGGGCTGCGTTCAGTAAGACAAAACGTTCGCCGTTTCATTCGGAATACTCAGTTAATTCTGTCAATTTTGTGTCAAAGAAATTGCCACTGTTGCTAATGTTAGCTAATGTTTTGCCTTACTGAGCGCAGGGCTGGTATTTAACAAATTTGTTAGCGCTAACCAAACTTTATACAAACGAGCCCTGATATTGATATAACAAGTGTCGACTGTTTATATAGTACAATAGATTCACTATCAAACGAGAATAATTCCAATTGTTTTGATGAAGCAATTCAACTACAATCATTCTCGATTAAAAGTGAATCTATTATTATTGAAAGCCGAGAATATCAACCCTTTCCTAATCAACAAAATTGTATGGAAGTCCAAATTAAACTCTTTAAGTATATCAAAAGGTATCATTGATAGGAAAAGGGTTACAATGAGCTAAAATAAATTGTCAGGA
The DNA here is from genome assembly GCA_963680895.1 of Fragum sueziense. NCBI lineage: Eukaryota > Metazoa > Mollusca > Bivalvia > Cardiida > Cardiidae > Fragum > Fragum sueziense. The sequence goes on from OY804610.1 coordinate 19,850,156, forward strand.
ACACATTTTAAGACTTTACAGTGTATTTATTATCTAATTTACACTTGTTTAAACATAGCAATAATTACACACCAATATATCCCTAGCACATTCCCAAATGGCTAAAATTTAAACTGTTCCTATTTCATAGCTGCTGTAGACAAGAAATTTGCATATTATAGCAAAGAAAGTATTCACTATTGGCCATCAGTATTTCTCCTTTTGCCTCTATGCTTTCACAAGCTTAATCTATTGGAGGTGTAAAAACTAGGTGTTGTTTGTGAAAGAGTTAAATGTAAACAAAAACAAATTATATTAGCAAACCACTTAATTGGAAAAGTCTTAATATTTTTTGTCTAAAAACGGATAAATGGCCAAATCAAGTGCTCGTATCTTGTATGCTGTGGTGAATGTTATGGATACAATGTTGTTGTTAACATATATATTGTCAGAACTTACTTTGGTGATGTTGTAAACATTCTTTGGTAGAACATTTCACTACTGAATGTTTTGCGAAGTCGCCCGAATATGCACAAATCCCATTAGGGTGAACTACCTTAAATTTAGCAATTCCATGATCAGCTGCAAATGGCAAATTATCCAATGACAAGAGCCGTCAGAGACGGACAATGCTCCCCGAATAAGGCATTGTCACAATAAATGTATGCCATGCAGAGCTAACATAAAGCTAGTAAATGTTAAGCCCCTTTTTTGCATGACATAATTTTCATAACCAAATTTCACATAAATTATTGTCAAGGGCATTTGATTTACTACTCAAATATGAAATTTCATCAAATTCTGACCATTAGACTATGAGAAATTAGAGTAAAACTATATTTTACCTTAAGTCCCCTTTTCCCATGACGACGCCTCAAATCCAAAAACAGGAAAAGGTACATCGGCATTATGTCATAGGGAGTTCACATGGTAAGTTTCAATTGATTTGGCCCAAGGGTTATGGAGAAATCACTTCCGACGGAATGACGGACGGACAGGACGGACGGACAGACAAAGCGGCGACTATATGCTCTCCCTTTGGGGAGCATAAAAAGTTGTGCGTAAATAAGCATGTTGTCCAATCAAAAATCTTGTTAAATGACTATTGCACAATGTCACTATGTACTGTAAGATGTGTCTGTAATCAGCTACCTTTTAATATGAATGACACAATCATCCAATCAAATGTCCTGTGCAATATTGCCAGACCAATCAACTATCTTGTTATATCAATGGCAAAATCACAATGGTCCAATGAAAATGTCCTGTACAATATTGTGTGACCAATCAACTATCTTGTTATAACAAGATAGTTGATTGGTCACCCAATATTGTACAGGACATAAATATGAATGGCAATAACACAATTGTCCAATGAAATGTCCTGTACAATAATATGCGACCAATCAGCTGTCTTGTTGTATAAATGGGTTGGGTATTGCCTCCATGCCGTCCGCTGGACAGATCAAAACAACTGAAGTTCCCCTACACACGACTAGTCCGAGAGTTCTTGTGTCTTCTGTTAACTTGAATGGGTCGTCAGGGTCTGTGAATATACAAGTACAGACAGTATGGTAGCATGACATCATTCAGAGATCCAGATAAGAGGGGATGAAGGCCTTTCAAAACGCAACATTTCACTTACAGTTCATAAAATCATATCGTCAGTGGGAAGTCAAAACCTCGTAACTCCAGCTTATTCAAGCTGTAGTTACGAGGTTTTGACTCCCCACCAACAATATGTTGTGGGTAATCATTGAAATAGTCTCATCCAGACGATTCAAATGAGTACCCACAACATGGGGTTTGAATTTGAAATGACAAATTTTGAATTTGTGTTCACTCTCTCTTATCTGTTACTCTGATCATTATTAACCAGACGGCAAATTTTGCATTCTTCCAATTTGAAAGATGTTGCAGACGGCAATTTCAAGTTGATAAAAATTAAAAAAAAAATCATTTTTGGGTTAGAAAACACTGTGGAAAATGAAGAAATTGCTTGCCATAAGCAATTTCTTCATTTTCCACAATGTTTTCTCAAGCATTTTCTTAACAGGGGGTCAAAAGGCATCACTGTGCAGTAATGGGTTAATTATAAATTATAAAGAACACCTCACTAACCCCACATTGCTAAACAAAACAAAATGTGTATGCAGCGTGTTAGCAGTGATATCTCACATTTTCGTGTCTACATTGACATAAATTTTATACTAGAAATCTTCTAACAATGCTGGTAATCAGCTTTTTTTACATTTTAAACAGATTTCAGATACTTCATCTCACTGGTGGTGAACTCGGCCAAATCGAGGGACGTTTTTTCGCAATCAATGTATTCCGTCGATGTTGTTATAAAATATCGTAACTACGGCTTCATCTAAGCCGTAGTTACGAGATTTTGTAACAACACCGACAGTTTATCAATACTGTAAAAGTCTTTATTTTCGCGAGCTCAACATTTCGCAATTTCGTTGTCTGGGATTTATTCGCCAGTTTATAAATTTGCGCGTGTTTGATGTAAAGCTCTGGTATTTCCATTGTTTTCCGGAAATATTCGCTTCGTTATATTCTGCACATTTCCGTTTAACCCCGATAAATACACAAGCGATGGTTAGACAAAATGTTTATCACACCTGTCTTCTCTTTATAATTGTTTTCACACCTTTTCATATGTAACTGTTAAAAGGACAATACATGTATTGTCCCTACATGTATGACAAAAAGTGAATAACATAAGAACGTAACTGCTTCATTTTTCCATTAAATGTACTGTACTTCTGAATTGTAAACGATAAAGAGGTCACCCTTTTACGACCATATTCAAGGAAAACACATGTAACATTTATACTTTGTATTTGTAATCATGTACAATGTATATTATCATAATAATATAACATTATGATGTTAATTGCATTGTTCATACATTGAAAGGTGGGTAACGATCAAAATTTCCGATTTGAAGTGTTCTAATGAACATTCAAAATTTCGGAATGTTCCGGATTCCGAGGAACCATCGGCAATCTCCGGCATTCTGAGACAGATATATTCACGAAATTGATGAAATCGCGAGATAGCCTACTCGCGAAAATTAAGTCCTAGCGAATAAATAGACTTTTACAGTACAAAACGGTAATCTCGGTCTGTTTTTAGAGCAAGTTCATTGTCATTAGAAAAAAAATCTATAAACTCACATTTAAACGCAAAATATCCATACCTTGTTGTAGCGAAAATTGTTTTAGTTCACCACCAGTGTATCTGTTTGCTTGGTTGGTTGATCAGGGTTTAACGCCTCTTTCAACTACTTTGATAGCGACTGGAGCACCTAACCATGGATTCCTGTGATTTCTCAAACCAGTACTACCACAACACCATTACCGAGCCTCCAGCTGCTCCCCCACTTAGGTTCATGATTTCAAACCCATTGGAGGATGACAATCTTGTCAGAAAGGGTATGAGCCGCGGCCGGGTATCGAACCCGGGACCTCTCGAATGAGAGGCAGAAGCGCTAAGGCCGCGGCCCTGGATTTGAAATAAGAAATTTAGAATGTCTTCATCCCCTCTTATCTATAGCCCTGCATTATCTTTATTTATTTATTTCATTGGGGTTTTACGCCGTTTTCAACTTCTATGGTCATATCGCAGCGGCTGGAGCACCTAACCGGGGGTTCCTGGTATTTCTCGCACCAGTACAACCACAATATCCAAACCGAGCCTCCAGCTACTCACTCACATAGATGATTCACACCCATTGGTGAGAGACAAATGACTTTTGTCAAATGTCAGAATGGATACTGGCCAAGCCGGGGTTCAAACTCGAGACCCCTGGATTGACAGACTCCAACATAACCGACTGGGCTATCCAGGCTCTGCCCGGCATTGTCTGTCAAAACCAGATATTGTTTGAGATTATGGAATTTGTTACCTACCTCTTAAATATTCTATGGACTCATCCAATACCAAATTCAACAGGGGGTCAAAACCTTTCAATATACCACTGGCTGTAAAGAGAAACAAAAATAAATTGGAGCGGAGAGCCACATATAACGGGGGAATGTTTTTTTAAAATGCAAAATGTCTTTCAATGGTCATCAAACTCTATGTTATGGGTATTCATTGGAATCGTCTTGTGAAGACGATCCCAATGAGTACCCACAACATAGGGTTTTGACTTGAAACAACAATTTTAGAATGTCCTTCCCACTTCTTATGTTGCTTTGATTAGATCATAAATAATTTAACCTCATGTGAAACTTATTTGACATATATTATGTATCTGAACAAAAGGAATAGTATTTTGTTACCACTGGAATTTAACCCTTTTCCTAAAATCAAAATTTTTGAAATGTGAATACAAATCAAAAGCTGCTGCAGACAACAGAATGGATGTAAAATTGATAACCATAGAATTTAAGTTTATCTTTAGAAGTACTATGTAATAGAACATATATTGAGACAAAATGAGAAACTGCTAGTGATCAGCTTTTTCTTCTTTTGGTTCTATGTTTTCCAGAGTTATATTTTTACTGATGAGAAACCATGGCTTGCTTGAGGTCGTTATAAATTTGTTTGACAAAGTTTAAGTTTCTGGAGATAATATCTTTCTAAACTTATCAAATGGCTACATATATTTCAAACTTACCATACAATATGAGAAAGGATCATCAAATATCTCATGTAATTATGGTAAATGAAACCTACAGTTTACTAGAAACAACAAAACTTTAACCCTTTCCCAAACAACATAATTTTAGGGTGATCCAATTTGAAAGCCTCTGCAGATGTCAAAAATGGATGTTGTTAAAGATGGAATTTGTGTACGATATAGCAAGGAAAATATTGAGACAAAAGGAGAAACTGCTAGTTATCAGCAGTTTCTTCTTTTGTCCCAATGTTTTCCCAAGCCATTTCTATTAGAGACGTCAAAACCAGTTCTTGTTTGGGAAAGGGTTAAGCCATAGTTTTGTCCAAATTGAAAGAAGTTGTTAACGACATTACAATGTGAGGAAATTTTGAAATTTTACCACTTTTGTGGTAGAGACCAATGTGGAATATCATCAAAATTATGAAGAAATGGCTTGTCACAAGCAATTTCTTCATTTTCCACAATATTTTCCCAAGTCTTGTCTTTTCAAAAGCCTTTAGTTTAAGCAGTAGGGTGTCAAAAACCTAAATATCATATGTGGCAATGGATTAAAAACCCATTGATCATGAGAATTTGTTAGTTTGGTGTTACTTAGTCTTTATTTGGGGTTTACGCCGTTTTCAACCACTAAGGTCATATCGAAGCGACTGGAGCACCTAACCATGGATTCCTGTCGTTTCTTATACCAGTACTACGACAACACCCTTACCGAGCCTCCAGCTGCTCCCCCCACCTAGGTTCACGATATCAAACCATTGATGGGTGACATTTTTGTCAGTAAGGGTATTTGCCGCGGCCGGGTATCTAACCCGAGACATCTCCAATGAGAGGCAGATGCAATACCAACTGTGCCATGGCCGCGGCCACGAGAGAATTTGTTAGTCAATAGTGTTTAATAATAAAATGAATACCCATAGGGAACAATTTTATCCAGTTAATCGTGACGTAAATTCAGACAAACAAAATAGTATTTCGTAGGTGTTGTTATAAAATCTCGTAACTACGGCTTGATTTAAGCCGTAGTTACGAGATTTTATAACAACACCGACGGTTTATCAAAACATAACAGTAAACCTAGTCTATTGTTACCACAAAATTCTTTGCCATTCCATGATCAATGTAAGACTTGTAAGTCTAACTGTAATGTTATATTAATTATCAGTTACAGTACCTTCTCGCCCACCACTAAACTTAACCCGTATGGGTTTTTCAAGATACTTTGACAAGTCAAGGATTGTTTCTTTTTTCTTCTTTTCTACTCCACCAGTTTTCTGGTCTGCTTGCTGAAAAATAATAATTATTCTCAGAGCTCCAGATAGAGGGGGGTGATGAATTTTCAAACTGCAATAATTCTGTTATTGTTCATCAAACCCAATGTTGTGGGTACTCATTTGTATTGTCTCATCAAGATGATTCAAATGAGTATCCACAACATAGATCTTAAAATATGTGAATATTACAATTAAATGCGATAAAAACAGGGGTAAAAGTTGAAGATTTTGAAAAACCTGAAAACCTGGAAAAGTCTGTATTTATATAGTAAAAATCGAGAAAATGGGGCATTTTGGAATACTCAAAAACCTGAACTTCAGGCATATGCCTGAAAACTTTTACCCATGTAAAAATTCATGATAAAGGAGTTTGGGCTGATATGAATCTCCTTTGCGCGGCCGCCAGCTCCTTTTCGACCGTGAGTAGCAGACTTGGCGAAACACCAGAAATCATTGTCAGACATTCGGTCTGACATTTCCGAATAATCTGTCAGACCGAATAAAATTTTGTCAGACAGAACTCAGTTACTCTCATTCATTATCTTGGCAGATCAAAAGAAGTGTCAGACATTTGGACTGACAGTAGCAAAATAATCATCAGACCAAGGGAAATTTTATCAGATATGTCTGATTGTCTGACAGATTTCGCCATGTCTGGAGTAGCCTTTGAAAATAGGAATCAACACAAAAATTAATCCGAGTCTTCTCTGACGTAAATACGCTCTTTGATATTATGATTTTTCGCTATTTACATCAGAGATAACTGCATATCGAAAACATCAAGAAGTTCGCAACTCGATGTTGCGCATCATTCACCGTCCGATCTTAAACGCTATCCGTAAAAGGCCTGATGATATCGATCAATGAACCATTTATTGTCATGGCTGCTGAAAAAAATACGACCAAAAAGTATTTCCAAAAGGTTTATAGGCAATGTTTTGCAACAACCCTCACCTGAGCAGCCTTTGTTTACCATGACCTTCCATTTAAAACCACGTGATCAACGCGAAATCTCGCACATGGAATGCGGGTTTTCCCAGATTATGACGTAACGGTAGAATTTGAAAGAAAAAAGAAATAAGATTATTTTATTTTTTCAAATTGACGGCCCTTCTGAAATAATATAACAATAACGAGTTTAAAAAACTGATAACATGAATAAATAAATAAATGAAATATATCAGAAACGTCCGGCAAACGTTTTAAAGCTAGTATTCGCACCAATAATGTTTGCTACTATGTTGGGTCAATTCCATAACTTATGAGCATGGAGAACGAAATAAACGGAATTTCTCAGGAAAAGCAATACCATTCAAGTTGCAAGCTGAACAGATCGACATAAATTGATTTCCACAACAAGAACACTCCATAATTTCTGAACAAAGGCGGTCACGTGACTTGAGAAAAATTCGTAATCAAAGGCGATCACGTGATAGTCACATGGCGGTAAATTCCGCTCTATTTTTGAATGAGACCTGGTCACGTGATCTGCAATAACAATGGCGACGAAATGGAGTGGAAATGGGGGGTTGTTGAGTTTCGAAAGGTTATACTCTTCCAGCAGGCCGATTTGAAATGAAATTTTTGGTCAGGTATGACAAAAAATGATTTATTGATCTATACCCTACAGTGTTTTGCCGAGTGATTGGATATGATACACAAAAACAAAGCTTCGCTACTTGTACCAAACTTTCCGCTGTTTTCGATATGCAATTATCTCTGATGTAAATAGCGAAAAATCATAATATCAAAGAGCGTATTTACGTCAGAGAAGACTCGGATTACACAAAAATCAGACACTTTATGTCCCAAAATAAACATTATTGACTAGATTTAATTGTAAAGTACATGAATATAACAACTTAATATGATTAACAAACATGATTTAGGAGTTTGGGCTGATATAAATCTCCTTTGCGTCGCCTTCAGGTCCTTTGCGCCAAAATCAGGTCCTTTGCCTGTTTTAGTCCAACCCATTTTGTACCCACACCAATTTCATGACCAGAAGCAGATTTCGGGAGAAAATTGTTGCAAGTCATTATTTCTACATGAAAGAGTTGACAATATTAACCCTTTCCCAAACGACAAAATTTCAGGATGCTACAATTTGAAAGCTGCTGCAGACGATAAAATTAATTTAAGATTGGAAATCGTTCAATTTGTGTTAAATATAGCATAGAAAATATTGAGGCAAAAGGAGAAACTGCTGGTTATCAGCAGTTTCTTCTTTTGTCTCAATGTTTTCCCAAGCCTATTCTATTAAGGACGTCAAAACCAGGTTTTGTTTGGGAAAGGGTTAATCAAACAACAATTGGGAAGAATATGTAAAAGATGCAATACAATCCGACAAATCAGAACAAACGAAATAGGTAACTTTCGTTCTCGGACAATTGCCGGGTACGATAATCATAGGGTACGAAGTGACAGTTAATCGATTCAGGTATAAAATGGAATAAATGGAGATAATGGGTCTAATTTCTAGATCAAAAAGTAAAGGTTAACATTACCTGTGGTTTGGCGGATTGCTGAGACGCCATCGTTTTGTCGTTTCTTGATAAAAATGCTAAATCGTTTCACATGCGCTTTGTTTTTTATTTACCCCCCTTTATTTCGGATAGTCGTCTACGGCCCCATACTTTTAAGAAAATAACAAAGTTTCGGGTGATTATAAAATTTAAGAAAAATATGTGTCGTGCAAAGTTACTATTTATCTATATTTTTCATGTCATCGTGTCTTTTGTAGGGATTGTTTTTATCTGAAAATGTGAAATGTTATTGACCAAATTAAAACTTGTTCTTCGGTTTAGCCCGTACCCACGAACCGGAAGCTGAAGATGGAGCGCCATTTCCTGTAAATTTGAAGATAGTTTACATTGGTTTCAACGCCTGGATACGCTTCTTTGGTTCCTTTGTAACACGCAAAAAACGGGTAATTAAGGATGACAAGTACCATATTTGAAATGCCGAGCAGAAAACTTCTAAAATGACACTCCATCTTTCCAAAAACGATTGATTAACTTTGGTCCAGAAACTGAACGAGCGTGAGCTTGCACCCGAAAACGGAAGCAATTATTTTCATCACATCTTGGCTTTCATAACAATAGAACTTGCTTTAAATCTAATTTTCAGTTGTTCTCTGGGGATCATTGCAAGAAGTTGATCTTTTGCAATCAATAGAAATTAAAATCACATGATGCAGGTGTTTCTTTTTTCTTGGCGGATCCAGCCCTGCGTTCAGTAAGACAAAACGTTAGCTAACAGTTAGCCGTTTCATTCGGAATACTCGGTCAATTCTGTCAAATTTGGGTCAAAGAAGTTGCGAATGTTGGTAACGTTAACTAACAGTTTGTCTACTGAACGCAGGGCAGAACGGGTTCAAGGTGTTCACTGAACGAGTGTAGGACAAAACCCCCTCGGACAAAACCCCACCAGGACAAAAACCCCTCGGACAAAACCCCACCAGGACAAAACCCCATCAGGACAAAACCCCACCAGGACAAAACCCCACCACTGTATAAAATATAGTACGGGCGAAGCCCGCCTATAGGTCACGGGTAATTATGATGACAAATATTGACATACCCATACAACTTTGTGGCGGCCATTTTGTTTTTATTTTCATGGGGCATTCGTGGACTAACTCTCGACAACAACTTCCGGTTGCCGTTTTCCTCGTCCCTAAATCCACTGTTTGATGACCAGTCAACTTTACGTTGTCTTATGGGAAAATATGTAACAAAAGTTAATAAAAACATCACCCACCAAAATTTCTCGTAAAATTCCGTTTCAATAACGGTGAAACGCGTTTGTACAACATCTAAATAAGATATGGCAAAGAAATATACAAGTTTCGTATCCACGGCGTTTTATGACACAAATGACGTCATCAATATATTTGCGCATAACGTCACGCGCACTCGCGCGGGGGTTTTGATACGACGCAATGGTACATATCTGTCTACGCGTCCCGTTATTTAATCGACACGGATACGCCGTTTTAACCCTTTCCCAATGGGCGTTAAAAACTACAACACACTTTCAAGGTGACTCAGAACTCATGATAATTGATGAAAATGGAGGGGAAAGAAGACATTCTAATTAGAATATATCAGCAAAACATTTTCTCTCAAAACATTTCCCTAGTTTTTAGAATTTTGACCACTCGATCATATAGACATGAAAGCACTGTGACATTGCTCTTATCATTCTCCTTTTAACCAAAACTTTCGCAATCATAGCCTCTCATTATTTAACCCTTTTCTCTCTTTTACTTGAAGACAGATAAGCGACTGTTCAGAAGTTGCCACTTGACAGTGTAAGAAAGTAGCATAATTATGTCATCAAGATAGATTTATGCTTGCTTCGCCCGTGTTTAGGCTTTGCCTATATTCATATTATAACAAATTTCTGACAGAGAAAAATATTATTTTAGGAAAATAGTTTTAAATATAAGAATTTTGATCAATTTTCACAATTTATTACTTTATAATTTAATTATTTATTTGAAACTTCAAAAAATTGATATAGATTTATATTGTATTTGTGTATTTTTTGTATTTTAATTAAAAAGCATTGTTTTTTTTTTATACTTATTTCCCATTACAGTGTTTATTTTAAATTTTGGGGGAAGGCGGTCAGGGCCCATAGGTGGGGGAAAATTTTCGCGTGAACGCCCAAAAAGGGGAAATTTCAATACATGCTTATACTCTCAAATACAGTGTTATAAATGCATTTAACTTGCTTGTATATCATAATGGGACATTCAAACAACCATTAGAACTGTTTGAGATGCCAAGAATCTAACTATGATTTGGATTTTTCTTTGCAAGAAAAATCTAGTTCCAGGTGGGGGAAAATTTCTCTAAAATGGGGGGAAAAGGTATATTCCTCAGAGAGGGGAAAGGGGCCCAATAACGACCGTTTTTTTTTTTAAGAAAAAAATCACTGCATTATGTGTTTATTGAAATATCCAAATAAGGCAATTTTGCTTTAAAAATGGAAACAATTGTGGGAAAAGGAGAGGTTACTGGGATTAAGATGAAGCCAAATATCATCACATTTTTGTCACCTAAATAAGTCATTTGGCATGCATTATATCATTCCCTTATCTACGAAATCAATTATCACCTATCACCTAGGACAAAAGATGACAGCAGAAGACTTAACACCTCAGAAGAAAGTAACATTTCTAATTTCAAATAAGTTTATTCCGATGAATCATGCTTATTAATATTTATCAAAGGCATTATTCAATTGAAACTTTTTTTGGGGAAAAAATCATTTCATATTCATGATATTCAGGGATAACTTCTTCATTCATTATCAATTTTTGATTTAACAATAAATACTTTTTTGTTCCAAATACAAGTTTTTAGGCTTCATAAAAAACTTCAAAACATAATAAATCTAAGAATATTATAAAGATAAATCAATATATATGGGTACCATGGAAAAATAACATTAGTCCTAAATTATAATAGTATTATGAGTGTTATTTCTTTCCTGTAATTTTATTCATCAAACATCAAAAGTGAGAAAAATAGAAAATAAATTGTCAAAGCATAACTATTACAATACTTGATCAAATGCATGTTTGTTTTTTTCAATAATAATTTATTGTTGAATGATTTGAAAATGAATTAGATATAAGACTGGTGGGGTTTTGTCCGCCTTGCCAATTTTAGTGGTGGGGTTTTGTCCGAGGGGGTTTTGTCCGAGGGGGTTTTGTCCTGGTGGGGTTTTGTCCTGGTGGGGTTTTGTCCGTACCCCTCACTGAACGCCCAGCTGTAGCCTAATTATTTCCTTTTCATGCAGGAATTCAGTCAAAATTGTGCAATAATAGGAAAAGGATGGTAAAGGACCCCCCTTATTTGTATATTCGACCCCCTTCACGGAAATCCTGGATCTGCCGCAACTTAACATCCGCCATAGCACATAACACCTTGCCCAGCAGCACCGTGTCTGCTCTGAGTCTTGAGGCATTCAAGGCTCACCTCGCGTAAACTATAGACTCTGTTTTTAACTTTCACTGTATATAGAAAACAGCACAAGTGACTTTTTAAACTTATGAACTGTAAAATTTTGTTACTTTGATAAAAGCGCACACCCTATACGCGGCATAACAGTCAACTTGATGACGGTGGCCATTATGCGGTAGAAGTAGAAGTAGAAGCAGACTGTCAGACGCACTCTTTATCTTTTATCTTCTTTATTGCACGTTTAACATCACAACAAACAATTTTACATTTTAGACCTAACAGCTGCTCCAGACAGCGCTAGCCAACAGTAATCAGAATTGATTTTATGGCTGAAAAAGTTGAAGTTGAAGTTAAATTTTGATTCCAATACTGGTTTATTTGAAACTGCCACACATGGTCTTTAGGCCAAATGCGTATGGCAGTTTTTTAACTGCTGAGACGTTTCAGCATAAGATGTTCTTAACTTTTCAGATTGTGATAAGTCCTGATGATAGAGAGCGTGCAAGTGCGCCAAAGGGGCGCCTTCGAGTTTGAGACCCACTATGACAACTTATGCGCCCTTCAAGATTCATGCCCGCTACCTGCGGTCAAAGCTCATCTCACCCAGGGGGTCCTGGACCTGAATGGAGATAGGATTAGGTATCTATAGTTCATAACCCTGAGTACGGAAAGCTCGTTACGTAACATCAGAGTCTGTCAATGTAGGGTTTGTGAGTTCAAACCCGACTTGGCCAGTGTCAATTCAACATTTGAGAAGTCTTTTGTATCTCACCAATGGGTGTGACTCATCTATGTCAGACAGCAGCTGGAGACTCAGCTTGGATATTGTGGTAGTACTTGTTAGAAAATACCTGAAATACATGGTTAGGTGCTCCAGCCGTGATGATATGACCATACCATTTGAAAACGGTGTTAAGCCTGTATCAATCAAATTATAGTCTCTTGACCCTATTCCAGACAACAAAAAATTGGACTGTTCCAATATGAAAGGTGCTGCAGGTCTGTCATACATGCTCAGTACTTCTGTCTTGCATGTTCCTGGTGTTCTAAAAGACGCAAAATGGTTGTAGCAAAGAATTGTTCTATCAATTCTTTGCTACATGCATTCTGTGTCGTGGTTGCATCCACCAAAATCGTATGTTGCATGTGCATGCGTTGCATGACTATGCTTGAGTTTAAGACGCAGGCCGCAAGCGGGATCACATACGACCGGTTGTACTAGAATGTCAGGAATAAGCTGGAAGTGTTGGATTTTTGAAAAATCAACTGATAAAAAAGTTATTGAAGATAAACCAAAATTTTGGTCTATCTTCAATAACTTTTTTATCAGTTGATTTTTCAAAAATCAACTACGTCCATCTAATGGGTGACGTCTGTCCTCATTCTCTTCTTCAAATCGAATTCAAATAGGTCCAGTATTTACAAAATTATTGAAGATTTTCTGAAAATATTGTTTTACATGATTATCCACCGTGATTGATATCATATTTATTAATATCATTACAGGGCCAATGATTGGATGCCAGTGTTAAACACATTGAGGATTAACAAGAGCCTTGAGTTTGTTGCTATCCGTAGTTACTTCACACCAGCTTCAGATGAAAATGGTAGGCCCCTATGTCAGAATTTAGTAGTAACCCATTACCAGATTGCAAAATGTTGGACTGTTTCAAATTCAAAGATGATGCAGATGACAATATCAAGTGAATACTATTTTGTAATTTTTGGTCTTTTTGGATAGAAAACATTGTGGGAAATGAAGAAATTGCTTGTCACAAGCAATTTCTTCATTTTCCACAATGATTTCCAAAGACTTTATCTTGAAGTGGGCCAAAAAGTGTCAATGTATGGGAATGGGTTAAAGTATAAGCTAGGATCTGGAAAAGTGCCCATGTGGCATTTGAGACAAATAAAGATCATTTGATGCTTAACATGGATCTTTAACGTTTTGTGCTATTGTACAGTCTGATCATGAGTGATTCAGCACTCATTTTAGATGTTCTTCTGTTTTTAATTCCCAAAACTAGAATTTAAGTTGAGAATAACTTCTTATTGAAGTTTCAAATTAAGGTACGGAAAGTTTGTTTTTGTAGCAATAGCTGTGTTTGACAGTCAATTTCTGAAAAATGAATACTCATAATTGACCAAACGCCAATCAATTGATCGCTCCGCCCAACATATAATTTAAGACAAACAATGGGGATGTAATCGTTAATAGGGAACGATTTTATCCTGTTAATCGTGACATAAATTCAGACAAACAAAATAGTATTTCGTAGATGTTGTTATAAAATCTCGTAACTACGGCTTGATTTAAGCCGTAGTTACGAGATTTTATAACAACACCGACGGTTTATCAAAACATAACGGTTAATCTAGTCTATTGTTAGCACAAAATTCTTTGCCATTGGCATGTCGATTGTTTTGATTGTTAGTCGATAAATCGATACAATAACACTTGCAACGAAGAACAATTGGGGCATGACATTTTTCTGATCGTCCATTGGCTAATCGATGTTTTTGATTGACAGTCGGCGTTTGGTCAATTATATCAAAATTGTTGATTCTTTGGTTTATTGGAAATGACATAGGATGGTTATATTTAATTTTGAGTAATGACACATCTTCATTAAAGTGACATTTCACATTTATTTCAGTTTTTAAAAGTATGTCTTGATGCAAAGATTGTTTATTCTAATGCGTAGAAAAGCTATCAGTTTTTATGCCCCCGATAGGGAGGCATCATAAATTTGACTTGTCCGTCCGTCTGTCTGTCCGTCCGTCTGTCCGTCATTCCGTCCAAAAACTTTAACATTGGCCATAACTTCCTTATTACTTAACATATTCGCTTCATACTTTAACACAACATTCCTTGGTACATTACCTTGCTGTAGGCACATACTTTGGTGACCTTGACCCCTGGATGACCTTGACCTTGAACATAGATTGGCCATAATTTAAAATCAAAGCGGTGTCGGGGGCATTGTCATCTTACAGTGACAGCTCTTGTTTGAAGTTGTTATTTATAAGAGAAAAATGCGCCTTCAAAGTTGAGACAGAAATGACAAATTCTATATAAATCTGAACTGTTGTCCACAACAATTTGTTTAATTTTAGCACAAAAATATATATTTCTCGTAAACGGTTCAATATTTTGGCTTGAAATTTTCAGAATTTTCATAAGAAAATATGCTCTTTCAGATAAAATAAAGGTAAAATTTATATAAAAATTATTGTGAAATGTCACTTTAAAATGACATTTCAGAATTTTTTGTCATAAATTTTACTTTTATTTTTATCTGAAAGAGCATATTTCCTTATGAAAATTCTGAAAATTTCAAGCCAAAATATTGCGCCGTTTACGAGAAATTTATATTTTTGTGTTAAAATTGAACAAATTGTTGTGGACAACAGTTCGGATTTATATGCAATTTATCGATTATGTCTCAACTTTAAATGCGTGTTTCTCGCTTATCGGCAACAACTTCCAAAAACTAATAGTATTTATACTCATTAGAATAACCAATCTTGGCATCAAGACATACTTTAAAAAATTGAAATTGGAATGAAATGTCCCTTTAAATGCTTGACGTTATATTTTTCAGTTATACAAATAATTATCTTTCCTTATTTCAGAAAAGAAAGCTTTGATAGAGAAACGGAAGACGCCATCGGTGCGATCTAAAGAGATAACTTACAGAATCTGTAAAACATTGAAGGAATGTCTAGGTGTCACACCAGTACTATCTTGTTTAGAGTTACAAGGCCTGCCTTTAAGAGAGAGGGACCTTACAACCTTAATGAAGGTAAACAAGACCAATTTTTAACTTCCCTGAGAGAAAGAAACTTTCAAATTGGACTAGTCTAATATGTAGCTGTGGAAAAAAGGGTTAATATTTTTGTTTGCCCGAGATAAGAGTTAGCTGTAGATAAGAGATGTTGGCTTTTCAAAATGCAAAATATGTTTATCAAACCTTATATTTGATTCAAATCAATACTTGCAACATAGGGTTTGGATTTGAAATAACAAATTTCATTATTTGGAACCTATGTTTTAAACATATAATATTTTTGTCCATAGTATCTGTTTCTCATGTCTTAACCCTCTCCCAAACAAGACCTGGTTTTGACGTCCTTAACAGAAAAGGCTTGGGAAAACATTGAACAAGGTCACTGTACAATATAGCACAGAAAATATTGAGACAAAGGGAGAAACTGCTGGTTATCAGCAGTTTCTTCTTTTGTCTCAATGTTTTCCCAAGCCTTTTCTATTAGAGACGTCAAAAACATGTCTTGTTTGGGAAAGGGTTAAAATGACAGAACAATCATTCTGATTCAGATCGGTCAAGACATATGGCATGTCTAATCAGATGGCTTGTAATGTAATTTAGATTTAGACAACCAATTTAGAAGAGTTGGTGAATAGGAACACTGAGCATATCTCAGGGTTCGCACAGTCTTGAAAAGTGCTTAAATTTGAGCCTGTTTTTTGAAAAGTGCTTACAAACAAAAAAGTGCTTAAAAGTGCTTGATTTTGATCCCTCTCTTAAAAAGTCCTTAAAAAGTGCTTGAATTTGTCAAAAAGGTGCCTAAAATGATTGAATGACTAAATTCATGGTAAAAAGTAGATGATTAAAACATCTACACTTAAGAATCACATGTATTTTGGTGAAAAAAGTAGATGTACAATATTGAACAAGCCTTTCTCAGAGACTGACACATTTGCAATTCCTCCTCCCCCTCCAACTTCTTTGCAAGAATTACGCCTCTTAAAAGTAAGAAATTTGGCAGGCCAGTGTATATTGGGACTGTAGCACTCTTTATTGAAGACCACCATTAGTGACTGGTGTACAAAGAAATATGCTTGAAAAATGGAATTAAGTGCT
The DNA here is from genome assembly GCA_963680895.1 of Fragum sueziense. Classification (NCBI taxonomy): domain Eukaryota; kingdom Metazoa; phylum Mollusca; class Bivalvia; order Cardiida; family Cardiidae; genus Fragum; species Fragum sueziense. The sequence goes on from OY804610.1 coordinate 19,866,909, forward strand.
TAAAAAGTGCTTAAAAAGTGCTTGAATTTTGGCATTGGCCGTCTGTACGAACGCTGTATCTCTATAATGGACTGATATACGAGGGACGGTCGGAAAGTAGTTGGACTTTTGAGTAGTTCTCTAAAACCATTAAACTTTTTTACAAAATTCTTTCTACATTGTTTAAACAAATTGTCCACCTGTGTCTATGCATTTTTGCCATGTTAGTAGGAGCTTTACTTTTCCCACTATCAACCATGACGTAGACCCACTGTATTAGGTACTGTGTAACCACCGGTATCAAAGGCGCCCTGGTCTCAAATGTCTTCCCAGCAAGCATTTTCATCAGTTCTAGACACAAATAAAAGTCATACGGGGTAGGGTCTGGGCTATAAGAAGAGTAAAACAACTATAGTCATGGGTAATAGTTGATAATCTCCACTGTAGATGCGGTGATATGGGAGCGTGCGTAATCGTGAAGTAGAAAACATTTTTCTTTGCTAATCTGGGACGCGTTTACTTCAGCATTTATTCTTTGTTTTATATGAGTTACTTCAGAATTGTACTTGGCAATGACAGTTTCTACCATTTGACATGAAATGACTAACTATCAATCCTCGTGAATCCACAAAAGCAACAAACATGACTACCAGCCGAAGGTAACATCTTAATATTTTCATGGGTGGGGAACCAGCTTGTTTTCATGGCTGCTGTGACCGAGTTTTTATCCGAAGTTCGGAATTATTAACCCACATTTAATCTTTAGTGATAATGTAGTTCAAAAACTTAACTTCTTCGCGATTAAAATGACTAGAATGTTCGTTTGTTTTGGTTACCCTTGTTGTTCCTCTAACAAATTGCCTATGGTACAGTAAACCCCTATCACATATAAGTGGACAGAATATTGTATATATACAACTATCTTTGAAAATAAACTGACCACGTTATTGGCAAATGGATGTAGATTCCGCCAATATATAATGTGTTTATACAGTTACAAATGGAGAGACAGCAGCACGAAAAGTCCAACTACTTTCCGACCGTCCCTCGTATCTACCTATTAACCTAATCATTAGAATAATAATATAGTAAATAATAGTAAATTTAAGGAAGTCCACCCCTTATGGAATTCATGATATATTGGAAATTTTCATGCGACGTTTTAAGCATTCTTAAGGACTCCAAGATTTTGGGACATGTATAAAGCTAGAATAAATCGGCATTTTCCACTGCTGAATGTTTATGATGTGGCACGAAAAAATCTTAAGTTGCACAAATCATATTAAGGATGTACTACCTTAACCCTTTCCCAAACAATACCTGGTTTTGACGTCCCTAATAGAATTGGCTTTGGAAAACATTGAAACTAAAGAAGAAACTGCTGATAATCAGCAGTTTCTCCTTTTGTCTCAATATGTTCCATGCTAAATTGTACACAAATTCTATCTTAAACAAGGTCCATTTGTCGTCTGCAGCAGCTTTTGACATGGAAATTTTGAAGATTTACCATTTGGGAAAGGGTTAAGTAAAAGATATAAAAGTGGACTATTGTGGTACATTTCAGGGCATAGTTAAGAACAACACAGTAACACACTTCTCCCTAGAATACTGCAGGATTGGGGATGCAGGCATTGATAGTGAGTAATATCAACCCATTACCAAACGACAAAATTTTAGACTGATTCTAATTCAAAAGTGATACATATGACAGTTTCAAGTGAATATAATTATATATTTTTTGGTCTTTTAAGTTAGAAAACATTGTGGTAAATGAAGAAATTGCTTGTCACAAGCAATTTTTTCATTTTCCACAATGTTTTCCAAAGCCTTTATCTTGAAGGGCGTCAAAAAGCGTCAATGTTTGGGAACAGGTTAACCTCCGAATGGCAAACATATTTTAAAATATATTAGTCCAGTCACACGGTATTATGGCACACATTTACAAAATTCACCTTTGTTCCATAGGCTTGAGGAGCGGCAGTGGTGCAGTGGTAACATGCTGGACTTGAAATACAGGGAGTCACTGTTTGATCTCCCGCTTCTCCAGTCTTTCGGATGAGACTTTAAACCGAGGTCCCGTCTCCATATGACCTTAGCTGTTAAATAGGACGTAAAACTCCATACAATCCAATTCATTGGTTTGATTTAGTATCAAACTCAAAACTACAGTAAAACATGGGGATGGTTCAAATATTAGAGATGTCTCATAAGCGCAAGATTTGAACCAAAGCATGCAAAATTTGTTTAAAACTAAGAACATTTTTCCCTCGTTTACATTGGTAGAATTTGTAAACATGTGTGATAATTTCGCGACTGCATTATGAAAATGATTCATGTCCAAAAACGTTGCAAAGGATTAGACTGATGTCATCATCATGTTTGGATTATCCAGGCCTTCAGTTAACCCTTTCCCAAACGACAAAATTTTGGGTGGTTCAATTCAAAACCTGCTCCAGACGACAAAATGGGTGTTTATAAACATATAATTTGCATATAATGTGGCGTAGAAAATAATGAGACAAAAGGAGAAACTGCTGGTTATCAGCAGTTTCTTCTTTTGTTTCAATGTTTTCCCAAGCCTTTTTCTATTGGGAACGTCAAAACCAGGACTTGTTTGGGAAAGGGTTAATGTGTTAGAAGATGCAGGCAGTATGGAATAAGGTCTGACTCGACATGATTACGGTCAGACTGATTCTGTTCCAAATTTCCAGTCTACAATGAAACAGAAAGCCATGATGATATTGCTGAGTCCTTATAACTCAGCTGGTCAATTCAGGGGTCGCGAGTTTGAACCTTGGTTCGGCTAGTATCCAATCTGACATTTGGCAAGGCAGTTGTCTCTCACCAACGGGTGTCATCTATGTGAGAGAGTAGCTAGAGGTTGGGTTTGGATATATTGTGGTGGTAATGGTGAGAAATAACCATAGCAGTTAAAAACGGTGTTAAACCCCAATAAAATCAAACCATGATGATATTTCGTTATCAGCTCAAAACATTTCTAACCCTTGTTCTGCTGATTTAATCAAAGAATAGTGTAGATACAGCAATACACTCCACTGTTTCTCGTAAATCCTTGTAATGAAGTCACTTGACACATTTCCCACAGAATTGTCATTATTTATGTGTCTGAGAAGACCACCAAATTACTGTTACTGATATTGGAAGAGGTTGTAAGGTGAGATTGTGGGATTACTAACACGGTGGTTAATCACATGACTCAGAATTTCAGAAAATCATCAATATTTTTCTCTATACTTGACCAATTGGAATTCAGTTTGAAGCAGAAAAGGCAGGAAATACTAGGAGAAAGATGGATGTGGTGGATTTTTAAAAAATCAACTGATAAAAAAGTTATTGAAGATCAAGCAATTTCTTCATTTACCACTATAGATGTTTTCTAAACTAAAAATGGAAAGAAATTTGACTAGAAATTGTCATCTGCAATGTCTTTGAAATTGGACCTTTCCAAAATTTGCAGTCTGGTAATGGGTTAAATGTTGACAGGGACATAAATCTTTATCCTGTGTACCATTTCACATAAATTCTTGTAAGTGTAAAAATACAATACTGGGAACAAAAGTGTTACATGAAACCCAAATTTTCAAAATCATTTTAAATATTATTTATAGTCTTTTTTGAAGAGACTAAATAGTGTTGTCTATGATTCCAAACGAGGAAGATAATCGGTCTAACGGTTTCGTGTCCAGTACACGGTGAATTTTATGTAATCAAAAAAATTTGTAAGTTACATGGTGTCCTTTGACTGCATTTTATGAATATTTTTCAAAACACAACAAACATTTGAAATCAATGTCTTATTGTGTCATGCAAACACTTCATATCAATGCATGAATAAAACCTGAGACACATTTTTGAAAAAATCTAAATCGGCAAAACCATGTGGACACCGTAACTTACAAAAACTTTGACTCAATTGTGTTTCCCCCACAGCATTGATATAAACTGTAGACATGTCAAAAAACATAAGTAGAATCAAGTTTTGTATATTGATAACCTTTTTATGTTCTATTTTCTAGTTTATGACCTTTGAAGTGAAATAATGACTGAAGAAATGATAAATTTGTAAGTTCGTAAGACACCAAACTAATTTTGTAAGTTACACAGTGTCTCTTGACTGCCTTTAATATTGTTTCCTAACAAAACAAATGTTTGAAATCAATATATCTTATTGTGTCATACAAACACTGCTTTCTATACATGAATACAGCCTGACACACATTTTTTAAAAAATCTAAATCGACAAAACCATATGGACACTGTAACTTACAAAATTTGTAACTCAATTGTTTTTCCCGCACCGAATTAATATAAACTGTAGGCATGTCCAAAACAATAAGTAAAATCAAGTTTTATATATTGATAACCTTTTTATGTTCTATTTTTTAATTTATGACCTTTGAAGTGAAATAATGACTAAAGAAATAATAAATTTGTAAGTTACAAAGACACCCAACCAATTTTGAAAGTTACATAGTGTCTCATGGTTGCTTTTTTAGAATGTTTTGCTTAAAACAACAAACATTTGACATCAATGTCAAATTGTGTCATACAAACACTTGCTTTTTATGTCAGAGTACAACTAGAGACACATTTTTGAAAAAATCTAAATTGACAAAGTCATGTGGACACCGTAACTTACACAAATTTTGACTCAATTGTTTTTCCCGAACAGAATTAATGAAAAACTGTAGACATGTCCAAATACACAAGAAGATTCATTTTGTATATATTGATAACCTCCTTATGTTCTTTTTTTCAATTCATGACCGTTTAAGTGAAGTAATGACTAAAGAAATAATAAATTCGTAAGTTACAAAGACACAAAATGCGTAAGTTACAAGGTTGAAAAAGACACAGGGGATAATGTTTGAGCTCCTAACTGAATGATGTCACCAAAAAGTGTGTTTATGTGGAAAGGTCATAACCCCTTCTAGGTAAATATTTATTCAGGATTAATCAAGTTCATAGTATATGCAAGTTGCTGGGTTGAAAGCGTAAGTTACATTTGGACACGAAACTGGGTGTTTCCAATATTCAGCAAAATGTTGCCCATTACACATTTATATCCAATAAGTTGCTAATAAAATCGACTTCTCAAGTGTTTTGACAGCAGAAGTACACATTCTTTAAAAAAAATGTTGGTTTACAGTACAACCTATTTTAGCCCTGTTTTCACCTTTCCTATTGGACACCAAATGTAACTTACATCATGGGTTTATTTCAAACGAAATATTTTTCGTACATTAAAAGATTAAATTACCAAAGTGGTATATTTGGAAAATCTAATTATTACTTAACCAGTTTTTAAAGAAAAATTGTTTGGACTTTAAAAATTGCAAAAACTATAATCAATCTTGGAAAGCTCCTATTTTCATGTAACGTTTTGTGGTCTGAAAAAACATCATTTTTTGGCCAATTCATTATAAAATGAATATGAAACAAAAACATTGTTTACATTTTATTGGTCAATTTATCTCTTCATTATCAACATAACATACTTGAACAAATAATATGACAGGTTTCTTTTATTAAATACTTTATTTTCATGAATTTTATATACCACCCCCATTTGGACCAGTATTGTATTTTTACACGTAATGAAGTCACCTCAAATGCGTCCTACGAAATTTTCATTATTTATTGGTCTGGGATAATTTTTGTTGGGACCAAATTTACCAGTATAATTATGATGCGTCTGTTTTTGAGTCATGTGGTTTGTCCGTTTATACAATCCAAAATTGTAACTAGAGTTGTTTTGGATAATCCAAAGATGCCCTTTACTGACTGTAGATGTAGCCTCATATGGATTAATTAACCCATATCCTAATAATGGTCCAAAGTCAAAGAGATTAAAGTAGTAAGGAAATGAGAATCGTGTGTGTGTAAACTACGTAGTTTACACATTTAAGATAACAATAAAACAATTCCGGTTGTTTTCCGATGCCTAGTTTTGGAGAAATCAAGTCCCAAAGTGGCGATATTTTACCTGTAAAATTTTCCGATATTCAGAATTCCTCTAACAGTCGCTTAACTACGATAGGTATGCGTGACGTCACCAAATGGAGTTAAAATGGCTACCGATGGTCACGGTTTTACATGTTTTGACACCGCGTCTAATTATTTTGAAGATAACAGAGAATTTGACCCACCATTCAGCTCAAGATTTTTTTTGTAAAGATTTGTGAGACGAATAAGAACGAAATAACAGAGGTAGTTTTGGAAAACACACAACTTGTATTAGTGTTACCACTCGCAAAAATCGCAAATTTGTAGCGATAAAAAACGCCAAGATGCAAGCCTTTTTTTTAAGAAAAGAAAATCAACATTCAGCCGATCGTGTGACTGCCACACGCCAATAATCACATTTACAATGAGATTAACACATCGACGCGTGTCACATGATAATGGCAATTATGCAATTTGATAAGTTGTGATAATCCAGTTTGATTGACGATTGGGCATGTCAGATGGTTAAGAAAGATTCCGATTGGATATTTGGTATAATATGTGAAAGTAGGCGTGACAATTTGAATTAACTAGATTCGGCACGCATAAAAAGCGATCGATTTGTCTAAAAAGCATAATTTCATTTTGTTTCCTTTGATTTGCAGAGATAAGCTTTTACGGTAATATGAAATGTCATTTGTCGATGGTTGATGTAAATTCCAGTTGTTGTGGGATTAAAATATTAGACCAGTCGCTGTTTGCGTTTATGCATTCGAATCCCGAAAAAAATGAAAAAGATTCGGAAACTCTACATTCATTGGGTTCTATTTAACATTCTAAGGAAAATACGGCTAGAAAGAAATGTTTTCTGAGCTTTATTGCACATTGCACAAGCAAATCTATACATAATAAAAAAAGTTTTGCAACAAAATGTAAATATCTGTTGTAACCAAAATAGTTTTGTTTTAACATAAAATCAAACGTTTACACAATAGATTATAGCTAGAGAATACAAACAAATGAATTTTATACCGCCATCGCGTGCGTCTCGCATCCCAGGTGCGCATTTCCGGTTTTCATGTCTGACATAGTATTCATGTGTATGGAGCCTACTTCTAGAAAACATTTAGGTGAGAACATAATTGTTTTTGCCCAGCATAAAAAAGGCCACTAAAAAGATTTTTTTGCAACGCTGTGGGACTACGCCATGGACTTACGTTAGAAGGACGTTATATCGCTAATGTGTTCCTACGTGACAGAACCGGCGATTAAGATGTCTTTTTGAATTTCGCGCATCTCAAAGCATAAGTAACAATTTGAGGATGCTATGTGAGCCAATTTGTGTGGTTTGAGATAGTCCCGGTCAAGGACGTCGTAGAAAAATGCCACGAGAAGATGACCGTCATAATTTCGTAACGTCACGGCAAAGATGTTCCATATCAACACCAAGACTTCCGAGTGGCTTCCACAAGAATTTCAATATAGAGTATCTACACTTTCCATCCGTGATCGTCTCCACAGATGAACGGTTATTAGACGTTGACCATACGTTGTAATTTCCCTGACGCTACACCATGAACGCACCAGACTTGACTGGTATAGAGTCCTGAATGCTTTAAGCCAAATTAAGCGTATACAACATTGATGTACTCCCATTATCATCCCTTTCTTTTTGATTTGTCATCCATAGAGCACATACGGTGCATTTACGGAAGACGTGTGCGTGATCATACTGACGCGAATGACGTTCAATCTCTTGATAAAGTAGTGAATGTTGATACTGTGTACAAACAATTTAAGTGGATTAGAAAACGTTTCACTGATGTTCTTGCTCGAAAATGGCCGCACAGTCGATACCGAATTCTATTGTAACTTTTTATTTTGACCCCTCACCTACGTCAAGACAATGTTTCTAACACAATATTTAACGTTACCACAAAGCGATCTTTGAATGTTGTGCGTAAATGCATATGCTAAAATGTATATAACGGCTGTGAAATAAATATCACAGAAAATACATTTTTTTCAATTAACAAAGTCAGTGTTGCTAAACTTTTTTTACATGGTATATTTTGTTGTCTGCGACAGCTTTCAAAGTAGAACAGTCTAAATATTTGTCATTTCTTCTTTTCCCGGAATGCTTCTCTCCTGTAACAAGGATCAACGCAAATTTTATTTTTGTTTACCGAAACTTGATCATATTCTGCAGATTTCAAATTTTAGAAATCTTAAACTCCATTGTTAGGGCAAATGCTAGGTGAAATGGTTTAACCATCAAATCTAAAAATTACTTTTTTGAAAATGATCATCACCTCACTAAGCCAAGCCACTGCAAGATGGTAAAATTTTGGTTTTGTCCAAATTAAAAAAAAAAAAATCACAGGCGACAATTTCAAGCAACGAAATTTTACATTTTGAAGTATTTAGGGATAAACAGATAGTTGGGATTGAAGAAATTGCATTTCTTAATTTTCCTCAACTTTTTCCTATGCCCACTTGATCACTTTGCCCTTTTCCAAACAAGCCCAAGTTCCGATTTACCCATTTTTTGTCATAGATCTCAATTGCTTACAATTTGGACTAGATCTCGTTTTAAGATTTAATAGTCCCGAAGAGGACCCTTTTGCCAACTGTTGATTTTTAATTTGTTGTAAAATTTACTCATGTTCTTTCACTCTGATGGCAATAAAATATATGATTTTAAACCAAGTTTTGACATTTAATTGTTCCCTAAATGGATGGAAGAATTTCAGAAGAAAAGATCAAACTGAGGTTCTTTTCTTACACTTCTTTAATCATTCCTAAAAAGTAAAATGCATTCTGCATTCAAAAAAATCAAACAATAATACAAACATGTAAAAGTGCATAACCATTCACATTTAGAACTATACAAGAAACCAAATGTACGTAATAAAAATGGGATCAGTTTCTAAAGCTACACACTTGATAAATTAATTATCCAACTTCGTTTCTGTAAACAATTGTTATTATACCCCCCACAACAAAGTTATGGGGGGGTATACTGGAATCAGGTTGTCCGTCTGTCCGTCCGTCCGTCCGTCTGTCCGTCTGTCCGTCCGTCCGTGGACATAATCTTGTGTCCTCTTCTCCTCCCACAGTTTTTGACCAATTTTTCTGAAATTTTACCAGGATGTTTCCTATCATATGAAGTTGTGCACCTGCAATTTTCATCTTGATCCAGTGATTAGTTTTAGAGTTATGCCACTTTGAACTTTTTAATGGGGGGGGGGGGAAGTAGTCAATATTACTGGAAGTAGTCAAAATTTACAATTTCGTTTCTGTGTTCTAACTCAAGAACCGTTTGACCTAGGATCATGAAACTTTACACAGTTGTTGGCCATGACCCAAGGAGGTGCCCTATCGTTTTGGGGGTCACCAAGGTCAAAGGTCAAGGTCACAGTTGGACTTTGTTTAAAATCCGTTTCCATGCTCTAAGTCAAGAACCTTTTGAGCGATAGCACTTTTTCAGTGACAAGGCTTTAGTGGGGGGTATTCGTCCGCTTTGCGACAGTTCTAGTTTGCTGCGAAGGGTCAAATAGTTTGACATAATCCACGAAGTGTCCTGCGTACGCTATCCCTTTGAATCACCGATTCTTATAAAAACACGACTATATTGGCTGTGATTTATCCCTTTATCCCAGGAATGCAAAAAATGAACTTAAATTTCTTTGATCCTGTCTTGTGGATATTTTGGATACACCAATGTGCGATAGGAAATGAATGAAATACAGAATAAACGCATAGACTTTAAATGGCAACTCAATTTTATGACGTCACACCGCTAATCCCGATAAAAGCTCGCGTTTGATAAAGTAGCACAGGTGAGATAAACGGTTTTTCGTGAATAACTAACTCAATTTTAGGTTTTTATTGGCGAAACTTGCAGTTTTGAATTATTTAAACCTCTGGCATTTCAGATAATACTAAATAAAATGGCATTTCCTATGTACTTTAAGGACAACAATTCCAAGTTTATGAAATTTGACATGTTTTGGTCTCTCAGAGAACAAAAAATTGCGGGAAAGGGGGAAATTGCTTACAGTTTACAGTTAATTGTTTTCCATTTCCACAATGCTGTAACGGACAATTTCCTCATTTCTGAACGCATACATTACTTTGTGAGGCATCAAAAATCATCATGTGGGAATTTAAATTAGTCATTGGTACATCACTTTTCTTTTCAGTCATCTGTAAAGGGGTAAAGAATTCCACATCGATAAACTCTGTCAACTTTACTGGTTGTAGTTTATCATGGCGCGGTGCAGATTCGCTGGCTAAAGTTATCAAGGTAAGAGTGTTAAGGTTGTCCACTGCCATTGAGTTTCTTGTTTTAGTGATATGAAGACTTTTCTGACTATAGATTGCATTGATGTTGGAATGTTTATGTGACATCGTAAATTATGAATAATTCCACATCAATAAACTCTGTCAGCTTTACTGGCTGTAGTTTATCATGGCGCGGTGCAGACTCGCTGGCTAAAGTTATCAAGGTAAGAGTGTTAGAGTAGTCCACCCATAAGGAGATTCATGGGATATTGTAATTATTCGTGTAACATTGTAAATGTTTTGGTTAAACTGTTAGACAAATACGATCGAAACAGACTACTTACGAGTTGTGACAAAAGGGTCACTTTCCACCGCCAAAATTAACATTGCCCCATAAATTCTGAGGCTGTATGAATCTCATTAGGGTTGAACTACCTTAAGTTTGATGTTTGATCCGGACTTTTTAGCTCACCTGAGCACGATAGTGCTCATGGTGAGGTATTGTGATACCGCTGTGTCCGTCGTGCGTCGTCCGTCGTGCGTCGTCCGTCAACCTTTGGCTTGTGTGCACTCTAGGACCACATTTTTTGCCCAATCAACCTGAAATTTGCTCAGAATGATTGTCTTGATAAAATCTCGGACAAGTTCGAAATTGGGTCATCTGGGGTCAAAAACTAGGTCACGGGGTCAAATCTTAGAAAAACCTTGTGTGCACTCTAGAGGCCACATTTTTTGCCCAATCAACCTGTAATTTGCTCAGAATGATTGTCTTGATAAAATCTCGGACAAGTTCGAAATTGGGTCATCTGGGGTCAAAAACTAGGTCACGGGGTCAAATCTTAGAAAAACCTTGTGTGCACTCTAGAGGCCACATTTTTTGCCCAATCAACCTGTAATTTGCTCAGAATGATTGTCTTGATAAAATCTCGGACAAGTTTGAAATTGGGTCATCTGGGGTCAAAAACTAGGTCACAGGGGTCAAATCTTAGAAAAACCTTGTGTGCACTCTAGAGGCCACATTTTTTGCCCAATCAACCTGAAATTTACACAGAATGATTGTCTTGATGTAATCTCGGACAAGTTTGAAATTGGGTCATCTGGGGTCCTAAACTAGGTCACTGGGTCAAATCTTAGAAAAACCTTGTGTGCACTCTAGAGGCCACATTTTTTGCCCAATCAACCTGAAAATTGATCAGAATGATTGTCTTGATCAAATCTCAGACAAGTTAGAAATTGGGTCATCTGGGGTCAAAAACTAGGTCACTGGGTCAAATCTTAGAAAAACCTTGTGTGCACTCTAGAGGCCACATTTTTTGCCCAATCAACCTGAAAATTGATCAGAATAATTGTCTTGATAAAATCTCGGACAGGTTTGAAATTGGGTCATCTGGGGTCAAAAACTAGGTCACGGGGTCAAATCTTAGAAAAACCTTGTGTGCACTCTAGAGGCCACATTTTTTGCCCAATCAACCTGAAATTTGCTCAGAATGATTGTCTTGATCAAATCTCGAACAAGATTGAAATTGGGTCATCTGGGGTCAAAAACTAGGTCACAGGGTCAAATCTTAGGAAAACCTTGTGTGCACTCTAGAGGCCACATTTTTTGCCCAATCAACCTGTAATTTGCTCAGAATGATTGTCTTGATGAAATCTCGGACAAGTTTGAAATTGGGTTATCCGGGGTCAAAAACTAGGTCACGGGATCAAATCTTAGAAATACTTTGTGTGCACTCTAGAGGCCACATTTTTTGCCCAATCAACCTGTAATTTGCTCAGAATGATTGTCTTGATAAAATCTCGGACAGCTTCGAAATTGGGTCATCTTGGGTCAAAAACTAGGTCACAGGGTCAAATCTTAGAAAAACCTTGTGTGCACTCTAGAGGCCACATTTTTTGCCCAATCAACCTGTAATTTGCTCAGAATGATTGTCTTGATCAAATCTCGGACAAGTTTGAAATTGGGTCATCTTGGGTCAAAAACTAGGTCACAGGGTCAAATCTTAGGAAAACCTTGTGTGCACTCTAGAGGCCACATTTTTTGCCCAATCAACCTGTAATTTGCTCAGAATGATTGTCTTGATGAAATCTCGGACAAGTTCGAAATTGGGTTATCGGGGGTCAAAAACTAGGTCACGGGGTCAAATCTTAGAAATACCTTGTGTGCACTCTAGAGGCCACATATTTTGCCCAATCAACCTGAAATTAGCTCAAAATGATTGACTTGATGAAATCTCGGACAAGATTGAAATTGGGTCATCTGGGGTCAGAAAGTTGGTCATGGGGTCAAATCCTAGAGAAACCTTGTGTGCACTCTAGAGGCCACATTTTGTGCCCAATCAACCTGAAATTTGCCCAGAATGATTGTCTTGATGAAATCTCGGACAAGTTTGAAATTGGGTCATCTGGGGTCAAAAACTAGGTCACGGGGTCAAATCTTAGAAAAACCTTGTGTGCACTCTAGAGGCCACATTTTTTGCCCAATCAACCTGAAAATTGATCAGAATGATTGTCTTGATAAAATCTCGGACAAGTTCGAAATTAGGCCATCTGGGGTCAAAAACTAGGTCACTGGGTCAAATCTTAGAAAAACCTTGTGTGCACTCTAGAGGCCACATTTTTTGCCCAATCAACCTGAAAATTGCTTAGAATGATTGTCTTGATAAAATCTCACGCAGGTTTGAAATTGGGTCATCTGGGGTCAAAAACTAGGTCACGGGGTCAAATCTTAGAAAAACATTGTGTGCACTCTAGAGGCCACATTTTTTGCCCAATCAACCTGAAATTTGTTCAGAATGATTGTCTTGATAAAATCTCGGACAAGTTTGAAATTGGGTCATCTGGGGTCAAAAACTAGGTCACATGGTCAAATCTTAGAAAAACCTTGTGTGCACTCTAGAGGCCACATTTTTTGCCCAATCAACCTGAAATTTGCTCAGAATGGTTGTCTTGATGAAATCTCGGACAAGTTTGAAATTGGGTCATCTGTGGTCAAAAACTAGGTCACGGGGTCAAATCTTAGAAAAACCTTGTGTGCACTCTAGAGGCCACATTTTTTGCCCAATCAACCTGAAAATTGATCAGAATGATTGTCTTGATAAAATCTCGGACAAGCCTGAAATTGGGTCATCTGAGGTCAAAAACTAGGTCACGGGGTCAAATCCTAGAGAAACCTTGTGTGCACTCTAGAGGCCACATTTTTTGCCCAATCAACCTGAAATTTGCTCAAAATGATTGTCTTGATCAAATCTCGGACAAGTTTGAAATTGGGTCATCTTGGGTCAAAAACTAGGTCACAGGGTCAAATCTTAGAAAAAAACCTTGTGTGCACTCTAGAGGCCACATTTTTTGCCCAATCAACCTGAAAATTGATCAGAATGATTATCTTGATGAAATCTCGGACAAGTTCGAAATTGGGTCATCTGGGGTCAAAAACTAGGTCACTAGGTCAAATTTAAGAAAAACCTTGTGTGCACTCTAGAGGCCACATTTTTTGCCCAATCAACCTGAAATTAGCTCATAATAATTGTCTTGATGAAATGTACAAAAACTTTGAAATTGGGTCATCTGGGGTCAAAAACTAGGTCACTAGGTCAAATTTAAGAAAAACCTTGTGTGCACTCTAGAGGCCACATTTTATGCCCAATCAGCCTAGTCAGAATAATTATCTTGATAAAATCTCAGACAATTTCAAAATTTGGTCATCTGGGGTCCTAAACTAGGTCATGGGGTCCAGTCTTGGGGATTTTTTTTGCCCAATCAAGCTGAAAATTTGTCTGAATGATTATCTTATACAGGCCACAAATCTTAGTAAAATGTGATCATTTTGGAGGCTCAGACACACCATATACAGAAAGCTATTATGTCAGGCCGGCCCGTAGGAACAGGGGGGCTAGGGGGGCTAAACCCTTCCAAAATTGGCCAAAAATACCAATTTTTCTTAATTTTACACTTAAAATTTTGGGGAAATCCCAATTAGCCCCCACCCCCTAATATTTAGGATAGAGTCTATAGCCCCCCAATATGAAATTGCTTCCTATGGGCCTGTCAGGTGAGCGCTTCAGGGCCAATGGCCCTCTTGTTTTGCTACTACTGTGGGCAACTAGAATATCTTGCTCCGAACCTCAAGGCTTCTCCATTGTGTGGATCCATGCCATGATCAAGATGGCCGTCACTGATATTAGTCCTTACACAGTCCATCCAGGTCTTTCTTGGTTGTCCATGGCTTCTGACACTTGGCATGCCCATTCCCATTATGGAGTTAATAAATTGAATAATTGTGGATGTCTATCAAAATATGGTTTGACTCCACATCGCTGCCAATCAAAATAGCCAGTTAGGTCAAATGTTGTTTGTGTATATTCAGCGTTTTTTCTCGCCAATTGGGAAAGGTACCTATACCCCTACGATTGGGAATTTTTCGCGTTGTGAAATCTTCAAATTGGGAAAAGATTGATTCGCAAAATTGATGAATTGGGAATCTTAAAGATGCATTGTAATCTATCATTAGGGGCTAAATTTTGCACCACATATCATTGTAAGGTCTTGGTTTAAACAGGAACATACTTGTGACCATATATTTTGACCATTTATTATATCTCTATATATTTAGAAATTGTTGAAAGGTAGATAATGCTGAAATCCAGCATTCACTCCAATTCTCTCAATACTTTCCACAAGTTTCCAGGCATTTAAAGTAACATTAATTGTGTTGTCTGCATAAAAAATTCCTGTTATTTTCACAGTGACACCATTCCAAGACATTGTGGAAAGGGTTAAGAAAGCATTGGAGCTAAACACAAAATGTTTGTAGATGTAAATTCTTCTATATGTTTTAATCTAAATCTTTTTGTAGCTACTTTGGAAGTGTTTCTTTTTTGGGAAATGATGCTTTGGTCTGTTGAAAGCTTAGAACTTTGAATTTGGATCTGTCTAAAAAGAATTCAACTTCTCAGTTACCCATATAAACTGTTTGGATGAGATATTTCTAGTCAAACTAAAATGTATGGCATGATTGGCCATTGGGAACGGCACATAAGATCATTGGGAACGGTAGCTATGGAGATTGGGAAACGGCCTGTACTAAAATTGGGAAAGAGCCTGTTGTCATTGGGAAAGGTTCCTTTTACAGGTACTAATTATAGTAGGGGAAAAAACCCTGATATTTGAGCACAGAAAATATTTAGGCAAAAGGAGAAAATGCTGGTTACCAGCATTTACTTATTATGTCTCATTGTTCTCCCAAGCCATAAGAGACGCCAAAACCAGGTTTGTTTGGGAATGTGTTTAAGTCAATGGCTGTTACAGTAATGACTTAAAAGCCTTATAAAGGTATTCAAAGATTGAGGGTTTATTTACTCATATATAAAAGTGTACTAAACAAATTTGTATTTTGTTAAATGTTTAAATTATTGTTTATTGTAACCAAAGGCGCCTCAATATTAGCATGCAATTGTTTAATGTGGTGTTAAACTTCCATCTAACCAACCACACAGTATATAATGATTAAATCATGTGTCTCAGAATTTCCGATCATCTTCAATATCTTTTTTAATACTTGACCAATTTGAATCCGGTTTAAAGCAGAGAAGGTGGGAAACTGTCAGGAATAAGCTGGACATGTTGGATTTTTAAATAATCAACTGATAAAAAAGTTATTGAAGATAAACCAAAACTTTGGTTTATCTTCAATAACTTTTTTATCAGTTGATTTTTCAAAAAACAACCACGCCCATCTAATGCGTGACATCTGTCCACATTCTCTGCTTCAAACCGAATTCAAATCGGTCCAGTGTCTACAAGGTTATTTAAGATTTTCTGAAAATATTGTATCACGTGATTATCCACCGTGAACCAAGAAATGTTCAGTTGTAGGATCTGTGAACAATGTACTGGTATTCAGTATTTAACCCTTTCCTAAATGACAAAATTTCTGGATGGTCCAATTTTGCTGCAGATGATGTTATGGGTATTGATAAAGTTTAGATTTATGTACAATTTAAGTTATTAAATAACAAAGAAAATATTTAGGCAAAAGGAGAAAATGCTGGTTGTCAGCATTTTCTTCTTTTTGCCTCAATATTTTCTGAAGACTTTTCTATTAGGGATGTCAAACTCAGGTCTTGTTTTGGAAGAGCTAAAGATAGAGTGTTTTATTCCTGTAATAGTATGCTAAAGTAATTTGTTCTGTGGAGATATTTACATAATTGTATATAATAGAGTCTTGTTTCTATCAAGGACTATATTTATCTCCTATCAAATGTTTGTATATCCTCTTTTTATACACTGGTAAGGTTCTCCTCAGAATAACATGAAGTTGAAGAGGACCAGTGTCATTTAACCCATTCCCAAACAACGCTTTTTGACACCCCTCAAGATAATGGGCTTTGGAAAATAGTGTGGAAAATGAAGATATATTTTGTGACAAGCAAATTTTTCATTAGCACATTATTTTCTTTCCAAAAAGTCAAAAATATGTAAAATTGTATTCACTTCACATTGTCGTCTACAACATCTTTGAATTTGGACTAGTCTGAATTTGTGCTGTTTTGGTAATGGATTAACCCTTATAAATACTTCTCAAACACATTATTAGTGAGTTGTCAAAATGTTGTAGCTCATTACCAAACGTCAAAATTTTTGGCTTGTCCAAATTCAAAGATGTTGCAGACGACATTTTTAAATCAATGAAATGTTAAAAAAAATGGTCTTTTTGGATAGAAAATATTGTGGGAAATGAAGAAATTGCTTGTCACATGTTTTCCATAGTCATTGTGTTATAAAGCGTCAATAGGTGTCACTGTGCTGCAGACATGCTGTGCTGTAATGGGTTAAAAATCTGGAGTTTTGTTTTGGCCCCCAACTGACAAAATTGTCCTGCAACTGTAAAAAAAATGGTGTTAATGCAAATGATCATGTATGTAAACATTGTTGGTAAAGAAGCAATAGCTTAAGATTGAACAATTTCTTCCTTTCCCAAAGCGTTTTATTGCTCAGGTTTTGATATGTGAAAGGTCAATAACATGTACTGAACTCAAAGATAGTGTTTTATTTCTGTAATAGTATGCAAAACTAATTTGTATTGGGTTGGGTATTTACATTATTGTGGATAGTAGCGCTATTCACTGCAATATAAGCGAAAGAAAAGTAGAATGGGGTGTTTGCGCATTATCAAACCGACCATAAACTGTTAACCCATTACCGGAAGCTCAAATTTTAGACTTGTCCAAATTCAAAGATCTTGCACACAACAAATTGAAGTGAATTAGTTTTCATTTTTTGGTCTTTTGGGGTAGAAAACATAGTGGGATATGAAGAAATTGCTTGTCACAATCAATTTCTTGATTTCCTACAGTATTTTCCCAAGCATTTTTCTTATGGTATGTCTAAAGGTGTCATTATGTGGGGAATGGGTTAATGGTAGAGGCTAAGGGCTAATTTTGTAAGTTACTCGAAAATAGAGGGAAATGATGAAGAGTAAGAGGTTTTATATCTGAAATAGTATGCTAAACTAATCTGTACTGTGGAGATATTTACATAATTGTATAGAAGTAAAGGACCTCTACTGATAAGGCGAGAAATCTCCCTAAAAGGCTCATATGGAAAAGTCATTTTCCAAAACATGCAAATTGATTATTCTTTCGATTTGTATTGTTAGATATGTATCTAAATCATATGAAAACTGATTTTGTACGATCAAAACGATTCGACAGGTACAGATAACTCTTGGTTTCTGTACCTACCCCCAAAATTACATTTTCTTACCCCACCGTTATTCATTAAACCAGATTTAAGTTTTCTTTAGTTTTATTAGCAAAAAATTTTCTGTAAATGTAAGGACAATTGGTGTTGAAATCATAAACCATTTTTCGATTTGTCCTTAATGCGCATGCGCATCATTGAAACGAGTTTAAAGGCGAAATCTTCCCGCCAAAATTATGGCATATGGTATATGAGTAATATTTTTAGTATAAAAGTATGTTTGTCTTCAATCAAATGTTTCATCTTTATATAGGGACCAAAAGAGTCATATAATATTTATAATTATTTTCCCAGTTATCTGTCTTTCTGTCTGTCTGTTTATTCATCTGTCAGACTGTCTCCAAGCAAATTCTTGTCAGCTGAACTCTCACAGTTTTCATTTTGGCCTTAGGTTTTGAATCTCATCTTAGCCCATTTGACATTTATTATACCCATGAGGGTAATATGTTATGACCTTAATCATCTGTATGTCTGTCTGTTTGTCTGTCTTTTGTATCCCCAATGGTCATATGTTATGACCCAGACATCCGTCTGTCTGTTTACAAGTCTCTCTGTCCATCTGCTAGCTAATTGGTAACATCCCAATTGGTCTACTCCCATTTCGTCTACTGTTTTTTAAGTGCATTGAGTCCCAATTCGTCTACTGTCACAACTCGTCTACTTTCATGTCAAATCATCAATAAACAACATTATTTTTGTTTTAAGAAAAGAGATTAAGTCAATATATTCACAAATGAAATAGAAATGCAAAAACTTTGATAAAAATCATATATCATAGTGATATACAAAGTAGAGAAGAGTAGACGAAATGGTACTTATGTCAAAAATAGTAGACGAATTGGGAGTAGACGAAATGGGATTAAACCAGCTAATTGACCCCTTTCAATTATTGTTTTAGTCTGTACCTGTGATCCGCTTCCAGTGGAAAACAATAGGTTTATGGGAAATTAACATTGTATACACATAGACACGGTTTCAATTTGTTACTAAAAATAGCAACACATCAGCCAGTTTCTTTATGCTAGATCGAGGCTCTGACCCAATTCCGAGCAAAGCATCCCACGTACAATGGCAACGAATGGTGATTGGCCATAATTGTTATCAAAGGACGACTTCCGGTGGCTGTTGTGTGTGGGGGTCTTAGTGGAAATAAGCTAATTACTGTGTGCACAAAACCTACAGTTTAAACTGAATTTTAGGGGCAGATTTGGTGCAGTGGTAAGGCGCTGGACTTGTAATACAGGGGTCGCAAGTTCCACCCCCTGCCTCTCCAGTCTTTCGGATGAGACTTTAAACCAAGGTTCATGTCTCCATATAACCATACCAGTTGAGTGGGACATAAAACTCCATTAGCCTTAGCCTTCAAGCCGAGCCTGGATAGCTCAGTCGGTTACGTCGGAGTCTGTCAATCCAGGGGTCTCGAGTTCGAACCCCGGCTCGGCCAGTATCCATTCTGACATTTGACAAAAGTCATTTGTCTCTCACCAATGGATGTGAATCATCTATGTGAGAGAGCAGCTGGAGGCTCGGTTTGGATATTGTGGTTGTACTGGTGCGAGAAATACCAGGAACCCACGGTTAGGTGCTCCAGCCGCCGCGATATGACCATAGAAGTTGAAAACGGCGTAAAACCGCAATAAAATGAAAACCTTAGCCTTCAACTGGATTTTGATCAAACTTGCCATGATGAATCTCCATGATGTCCACTCATGCTTGTTGCTTACAGAATTCAGATATCACTTTTTGTTCTTGAAACATCTGGCCTTGAATTGAAAAAAAGTCCTATATCATTGACAAGCCCTACTCAAGCGCACATGCCTTGCTCCACAAGTCTCTGGTTATCCCTATCCTAAAAGACAAAATTATGGACTGGTCTAAACTCAATTGTTGATTTTATAAAATCAAATCAAAATTCAAGAAGATATTGAAGCAAAAGAATAAAAATGTTCAAAATGATAATTGGTTATCAGCACCTTCTTCTTTTGCCTCAATGTTTTCCTAAGTTTCTTTCTGCCAGGGAAGTCAAAACTTTGTCTTGTTCAACCCATTAATCAGACAGCAAAATTTACTTGTCGAAATTCAAACATGTTGCAGACCACATGTTCAGGCGGATGATTTCACATTTTTTCGGTTTTTGGTGTAGAAAACATTGTGGTAAATGAAGAAATTGCTTGTCACAAGCAATTTCTTCATTTTCCACTACGTTTTTTGAGCATTTTTCTTTCAGGGAATCAAAAGGTGTCACAAGCAATTTCTTCATTTTCCACTACGTTTTTTGAGCATTTTTCTTTCAGGGAATCAAAAGGTGTCACTATGCCGGAAGGGGTTTAATCTTTTTCACATTAATCATCTATCCTTGAATCAAATATTCTCACTGAGAAACATTGCATAAACTTTACAATGAGAACTTCAAGCAAGAAAATTAATCACTGTTTTATTCAGAACTGATTCATTTTAGCGTCTAAGGCTATGGATTTAGAAAAATAAAATTACAAGTTTGTAGACTGCAAAGTTCTGCCTTGAAATTGAAAAGTCCAAAATTTTGCCAAAAAAGTTTCTATCCTAGTCAGTTTGCACAGCCTGTGCAGACTGACTAAGGTCGACACTTTTCATGCCTCCCATATGGTTCCCTTTCACACAATTGGTCACAAATGAATAAACAAAAAGAGCTTGGATTCAAAATTGCCGTGCAAGCAAATGTATTCATCAATAATTAAGTCATCAGTATCTTGAAATTTAGAATTCAAATTTGAATAAGACAGATATAAAAGTATTACTACCTCATTAAGTTTAAAGAAAATAAAATCTATTCATTCATTATTAAGTCATCTGTGTCTTGAATATTTGAATTAGACAAATTTGAAAATTCGGAAGCATTATGACCACATTTTGTTTTCGCTGCTGATTTCTGAGGTTGTTTTCCTTTTTTTGACGACTGTATCTTTTTTGGATATTTTTCCGTAGCTGTTACACATGTGTCAAACGTTCTAGACTTCACTAACTTTTGTTTTCCTTTCGAATAAATGTGTCTGTCTGAGGATTTCCATTCTAGGCGATCAGTATCCGTCTGTTGATTATGTAAACTAAACTTATCCAAAGAAATAACAAATTTGTCGGATGATGTGGATGCAGTTTGTTTATCTAGACTGTGATTAGTTATTACATTGTCAGAATTTGTTTCCTTTAGAATATCACTAGAACCAGTCCCTGAATTTTTGACAAACAACAATGGAGTAGATGAAGGCGATTGTGTATCCACACTTTTCTTTGACCTCGACTTTTTAAACAAATTAAAATCAACAGTTTTCTGTTTATGTTTGTCAAGAGTCAATGACTCATCTATGTATTTCAGTTTTCCTAAACACGGGTATGATTCAGATCGTTTGACGTCAGTCACACTTTCCAAAGTTTCGTACTCTGATTCTGATGTATCATTTTCGATATTCACATCTTCCATGTCATCCATTTCAAGGTCAGATTCTTGCTCGCACTTCTGTAGCATAAACACTGAATTCTTTTTTCTACACATCACAACAACAACTGTTGTTATAAATAAACTAATAAACACAAATATTCCAATTAGCACAAGCACCATGATACGATTATTGGCTGCGTGATAATCTCCGTCGCGATGATTGTTCATCAGCGCGGAAACAATATTACTCGTCATTGTTGAATGAGTCATGAAGTGCTCAGCGGGAGATAACGTAGTGTTGCTGATCCTTGTCACTGAAGTGATTGATTGGCTCGTTACAGCTTCTAGATCACCCAGACTCCCGGATGCTTTCCTGAGAGCTTCTGATTGATAATGATCGTAAACGTCAGGCTTTATTGTTGTTGTTACGAGGCCAATATCTCTCCTCAAATCTTTAACAGGGAAATGTTGTTGAATTTGTCTTCTGAATAGTTTCTTGGATGTTTTTCCGTTGATTATTGTTGGCAAGTGCAGAAGAATGTCAGACAAGATCATTATACGGGAAAAGAATCACTATGGTTGAAAGTCTATAGGAGCTTACTAGGGATGTTGGTCTTTCATAAAAGTCACTGAAAGTTAATGAATTGTAAGGAAATTGTCACTTAAGTTGGAAATATTTGAAAAAAAAAATAGAGTAAAAGTTCATTGACAGTCTTCTAGAAAAGTTACTAAAGATAATGTTGTGATGAAAACATCAAGTTGATTAAAAGTTCTCCATAAAATCACTTAGAAACACTACAGTTTACACGATGAGGAAAAATTTGCTAGAATATTAAAAGGAAAAAATTCCACTAGGATTTGGCTGTCTTTCAAAAGTCAACACAGTTGTAGATCTATGAAAATTACTTGCCTTTGACAGCCTCTAGGTCACGTAGGCTGACATAATCACTGAATGGTCTCAAGATTAATTTGACAGTTTGTCGAGAAATGTTCCTGAACTTGATGTATTATTAGGTAACAAGTTCTTAGGAAAGTTGCCTTAGTTGTACTGCAGTGTTGCAAATAATTCAAACACTGGAGAATGGATATGTGTTTCTTTGCACACTAAGATTTAAAGACCGACTTCCTTTCTGAAAATTTATGATGTCAATCTGGTCACACAAATTCTCTTAAAAATCCTCGCTTCTTTGTTCTGTCCATCATCTTGAAAAGAATTTAAAACACAGTTGGATGGATAATGTCAATCTGTGTAAAAAGGTTCCTTTTCCATGAATGTTTGAAGATTTTCTTCTGGATTTTCTTTTTTGTGATTTTAAAAAGAATTAGACACTGGAGAACATAATAATGCCAAATTGGTCGCACAAAGTTTCCTTTTCCATGAATATTTGAAGAATTGCATCTATGTTTATCTGTGATTTTAAAAAGAATTAGACACTGGAGAACATAATAATGTCAAATTGGTCGCACTAAGTTTCCTTTTCCATGAATATTTGAAGAGTTTGGCTTCTGTGTCCTTTTTGGGATGGTATCTTTGTTATTCTGACCACGCCATGTTTGTTTCTCTGTAAAAGAAAGAAAAAATACATGGATGTTTTTGATCTTTTGTTTCCCAAATAATTCAAATTAAGACTGGTCTAATCAAAAAGCTGTTATAGAAGACAAATTGAATATTAATTTATATATATGAAATTTATACAAGTAATAGACCAGAAACTGTTGAGACAAAAGGAGAAAATGCTGATCAGCATTTTCTTCTTTTGCCTCAATGTTGTTAAAAGCCATTTCTATAAGAGATGTCAAAATCAGGTCTTCTTTGGGAAAGGAATAAAAATGGCAAAATTTAGGCTGATCCAAATTGAACGAAGTAGCAGATGACATTTTCAAGGTGATGAAATGTTAGAATTTTTACAATTTCCTGGGTAGAAAGTAAGAAATCAGCGTCCGAAATGAAATATTAGTGATAATAAGCATTTTCTCAGAATGTTTTTTGTAGCATTGTGTATAAATTTTCGGCTTGTGGTAAAATTTCTGTAATTTCTTTCAATTTGTATGTCCAGTCTAAAAATATTGTTATTTGGGAAAGGGTTAACCCTTTCCCAAACAAGACCTGGTTTTGACGTCCCTTATGGAAAAGGCTTGGGAAAATATTGAAACAAAAGAAGAAACTGCTGATAACCAGCAGTTTCTCCTTTTGTCTCAATATTTTCAATGACATATTTTACACAAATCCTATCTTAAATACCTTCCATTTTGTCATTTGTGGCAGTTTTTGAAGTGGATTACCCAAAATTTTGCCCTTTGGGAAAGGGTTAAGGGAAAATTAATGTTGGGGAAAAGTGTTTTGACACCCATCAATTCTGATTTATTTTGAAACTCTCCCGTTTTGTCATTCTTTGGCAGATTTCACTTATTTTATTTCTGCCGGGATAAGAAACAATTATTGTTTCTATGGCAACCATTTGATATTGCGGGGCACCGACAATGGAAATTTTGAAAACCATTCAACAGTTTAATGTTTTCTATTAGAAACGATATTAAATGATCAATAGGCAGACGTCCCTTACGGAAAATTGGAATTTACGCTTTTAAGGCCCAATCATATGTTTCTGCTTCCACATCACATCCAAAAATATACTGCACGGGTCCTTTATTTTAAAGGCGCTCCTGCCATGATGTGGACGTGGAATTATGTATGTTACCAAGCCTTTAAGCCTTTCCCAAATGGCAAAATATGTTACAGTTCCAATTTGAAAGAATCTACAGATTTTATAATGGTTCTTTATAAAGATAGGATTTGTATTATGATGTATACATGGTGGATAATCACATGACATAGAATTTTAGAAAATCATCAATAGTTTTGTTAATACTTGACCAATTTGAATTCAGTTTGAAGCAGAGAAGGGGAGAAAATACCAGGAATAAGATGTATGTAGTGGATTTTTGAAAAATCAACTGATGAAAAAGTTATTGAAGATAAACCAAAATTTTGGTTTATCTCCAATAACTTTTTTATCAGTTGATATTTCAAAAATCAAATACGTTCATCTAATGCATGACGTCTGTCCACCCTCTCTGCTTCAAACCGGATTCAAATCAGTCAAGTATTAACAAAATTATTGAAGATTTTCTGAAATTCTGAGTCATGTGATTATCCATCGTGTATATAGCATAGAAACTATTGAGTCCAAATCAGGAAATGTTGGTTATTATTTGTACACAGTATGGCTATTGTGTAGAAAATATTGAGACAAGAGGAGGTAATTCTGGTAACCATTGAAAAATTAAATATGAAATTCAAGAACGAAAAGAAAATGTTGATAACAAACATATTTTGTCATACATATGTAACAACTTTTTGATTAATTGAGCAACATTTAACAACATTTATGTTCGCGTCTGCGATAGCTTTAGATTTGTGCCACCTCAAAATTTTGTCGTTTGTGAAAGTGTTAAAACAATCCCTGGAGTGGTTCTGCTGCCATGTTTGTGGATAATTGTTAATTTTACAGACAGATCTGTTGTTTTAATAAGGCACTCAATCAATATATCACACACTTGTGACTGACACCCTGCAGTTTGTAAATTTATCAGGGTTTAATGCCTCTTTCAACTGCTACGGTCTTATCATGGTGACTGGAGCACCTAACTATTGATTCCTGCTATTTTAAGAAGGCACTCAATCAATATATCAAACTCACTTGTAGCATCCTTCAGCTTTTTAAGGTAAGACCTGGGTAATTTGCTATGTGACCAGTTGTGGAATGAAATCTTTATGGTGCGAATAGACAATTATAATTTTAAGCGAAGTACATGTACATGTAATTTCATTGCTCTCAAATTTTGAATATTTGACTTTTGTTGGGTTATATTTGTAGAATAGGGGGGCTATATTCTAGTCACCTGGGCGCCGGCATTGGTGTTGGTGTAATGCTTTGGTTAAGTTTTACGTGCAAACTTGTCAAATCTCTTTTCTACTAGCTATTGCTCTGAAACTTTGCACATGCCTGTGTGAACTGTGCCTTTTCCACCTTCTCCTTTTCAAACCATTTTCAAATCAGTCATATATTAGAGAATTATTGAAAAATTTTCTGCATTTATTGTTGCTGTTTGAGGTGATTTCTTTGCTATGATATTATGTTGGGTGGTCTTATTTGATAAAGGGTCAAATTACTTGGAGTAATATTACTATAGATGGAACTTTGCTGAACTCTAATTATCGTCATTTATCAACTGATGTCTTCAAGATTCCCAGATTGTGACATCTTGTCATCTAAATAAGCCCGAATTAGGCGTTATTACTTGGAAATTTTCGTTGAAATCATACTCAACCTTTTTCCAAACAAGAGCAGGTTTTTGATATTTCTAACAAGAAAATTAAATAAAATGTTGTTGTTTGGTAAAGTGTTGAATTACTTTGAGTAATATTACTATAGATGAAACGAGACTGCTGATCTCTATTCATCGTCATTTATCAAGGATGTCTATCAGATCGTGACATCGCATCTTCAAAATAAGCTTGAATTAGGCGTTATTACTTGGGGATTTTCTTCTTGACACCATACTTAACCCTTTCCAAAACAAGACCTTGTTTTCATGTCTCTAACAAGAAAATAATTCCAACATGAAATAGATTCTATTGTTGTTTGATAAAGGGTTATATTACTTGGAGTATTATTAGTAAAGATGGAACTCAGCTGATCTCTAATTATTGTCATTTATCATGGATGTCTTCCAGATTCTCAGATCGTGACATCGCATCTTCAAAATAAGCTTGAATTTGGCGTATTACTTAAGGATTTTCTTCGAAATCATACTCAACTATTTTCCAAATATGACCTGGTATTGATGTCTCCATTGGAAAAGACTTGGGAAAACATTGAAGTAAAAGAAGAAAATGCTGATGATCAGCATTTTCTCCTTTAACCTCAATGTTTTCTACGCAATTTTGTACACTAATCCTATCTTGATCAACACCCATTTTGATGTCTGTGGTTGCTTTCGATTTGAAAAAAAGTTAAAAATTTTGGCCGTTTGGTAAAGGGTCAAATTATTTGGAGTAATATTAGAAGAGATGGAACTCTGCTGATCTCTAATTATTGTCATTTATCATGGACATCTACCAGATCGTGACATCATGTCTTCGAAATAAGCTTGAATAAGGCATTATTACTTGAGGATTTTCTTTGAAATCATACTCAACCCTTTTCCAAACAAGACCAGGTTTTTGATATTTGTAACAAGAAAATTAAATCATTCCCACATAAAAGTCCGATCATGATGTCGCCTTTCGATAAATGCTAAGGAAAACATTGTGGAAAATAAAGAAATTGCTTGTAACAAGCAATTTCTTTATTTTCCACATCGTTTTCTATACAAATACACATAAGTCTAAAATTTTGCCATTTGGTAAATCGTCAAATTATTTGGAGTAATATTAGTAAAGATGAAACTCTGCTGATCACTAATTATCGTCATTTATCATGGACGTCTACCAGATCGTGACATTGCATCTTCTAAATAAGCTTGAATTAGGCGTTATTACTTGAGGATTTTCTTCAAAATCATACTCAACCCTTTCCAAAACATGACTTGGTTTTTGATATTTCTAACAAAAATTATAAATCATTCCACATAAAATATTGTTGATTGGTAATATTACTTGGAGTTATATTACTAAAGATGGAACTTTGCTGATCTCCAATTATCGTCATTTATCATGGACGTCTATCAGATCGTGACATCGCGCATCTTCAATATAAGCTTGAACTAGGCGTTATTACTGGAGGATTTTCTTTTCTGTCACCATACTTAACCCTTTCTCAAACAAGACCTTGTTTTTGATATTTCTAACAAAAAAATTAAATCAATCCCACATAAAACATTGTTGTTTGGTAAAGGGTCAAATTACTTTGAGTACTATAAGTAAAGATGAAACTCTTAATCTCTAATTATCGTCATTTATCATGGATGTCTACCAGATTCCCAGATCGTGACATCTTGTCTTCAATATAAGCTTGAATTAGGCTTATTATTTGGGGATTCTCTTCTGTTGCATTATACCTTTATCAAACAAGACCACATCTACCAGATTGTGACATTTTTGTCTTTTACCCTTTTCCAAACAATACCTTTTCACATGTCGTCCCGAACAGGAAAATTAACATTCTTTATGGTGGAAAAAACTCAGCTGATCTCTAATTATCGTCATTTATCATGGATGTCTACCAGATTCACAGTTCGTGACAATCTTGTCTTCGAAATAAGCTTGAATTAGGTGTTATTACTTGGGGATTTTCTTCTCTGACACCATACCAGTCCTACTTAACCATTGCCCTTTCCCAACGGACAAAATGGATGTAGATAATGATAAGATTTTTATACAATATTTCTGTGTTTAAGTATGGACTATGACACACTGTACTGTACTGTACATGTCAGGCCTGTAGGAACAGGGGTGGGGGGGGGGGGGGGAAGCCCCCCTCCTTCCCAAAGTTGGTCAAAATGCCAAATTTTCCTAATTTTCCACTTAATTGAAATTCCATTTAGCACCCCCACCCCCAATTTTCAGACAAAATGGCTTTAGCCCAGCCAATATGAAATTGCTTCCTATGGGCCTGCATGTAACGAGCAAAACTTTGGCAAAAAAACATTGAGAGGAAATGCTAGTTGTTGGCATTTAATGTTTTTCCCTCAATGCTTTACAAAGCATTTCTGATTAAAGATAACAAAAGAAGGAATTGATTAGAGACATAGCAACAGTTTATTGTGCTTGTCTGCTATAGGGTTAAATGAGTTGTTTGCCTTGGCAAGTTAGGGAGCTCTCTAGAGCATTCAAAAGACTAAAATTACCAATTACTTTGTAACAAAATAATTCCAATAGAGAGCTCTCACTTTCATGGACTGCATTTGAAATAAAGGTATCCTTTATTTATAACATTAAAGCAATCAAAATTGTGTAGTTTTCAGAAAAAAAAGAATTAAATGAATGTTTGCCTGCAGATCAAGTTAGACTGGGCTCCCTGGGGCATTCAAAAGACTAAAATTATTAATTATCGGTACTTTGTAACGAAATAAGTCCAATGCAGATATATGTCGGGACTGCCATAAAAAAGTTATGCTTTATTTATAACATTAATTACAAGACATTTCCTTTGTAAAATATGTAACAGCAATCAAAATTGCGCAGTTTTTCATGAAAAATGAGTTGACCATTTCCAAAACTAGACCAGGCCCCGGTTTCTCGAAGAAACTTAAGTAGGTTCTCATGCTCAAATCTGAGCACCGTGTTCAAATCGCACGAAATCCATGTTAACTTCAATCGAATACTCTTCAACATTGGAGAGTATTCCTTTGAAGTTGAGCATAATCTCATAAGAATATACTTAAGTTTTTTCGAGAAACAGGGGCCTGATTTTTACATCCGTAATAGAAATGACCTGGGAAAACATTGAGACAAAAGAGGAAAATGCTGATGACAGCATTTTCTCCTTTTGCCTCAATATTTTTATGCCCCGTATCGAGAGATCGGGGGCATATTGTTTTACTCATGTCCGTCTGTCTGTCTGTCTGTCCAAAAACTTAACCTGAAAACTTAACCTTTGCCTTTTCTCCAAAACTATTTGACATACAAAGTTCAAATTTGGTATGCAACTTCCTTTCAATGATATCTATCTGTTCCAAGCAATTTGACCTTCCTCAATGTCATCCGTTAACCCTTATCAACCCTTTACTCTACGAAAACTTAACATTTTAGAAAAATGGCCATTTCGGGGGCATTTGTGTTTCACAAACACATCTTGTCTGAGCTATATTTTACATCTTTATCAACACCCCCCTGTGTCATCTGCAGCAACTTTCAAGTTGAAACAGTCTAAAATCAGCCATTTGGGAAAGGGTTAAATGAATGTTTGTCTGATCAAGTTAGAGGGTTCCCCTGAGCATTCAGAAGACTAAAATTACCAATTACTTTGTAAGGAAATATTTCCAAACAAATACATCGGGGATTGAGTTTGGCTTCCAAATAAGGTTATTCGTTATTTATAACATTGATTAAAAGACATTTTCAATGCATGAAATGTAAAAACGAATTGAAAAAAAAAAAAAAACATTTTCAAAAAAAAATTAAGCATGCTTAGCTCCAAGCAAAACTAGTGCAGATAGTTTAACCCTTTCCCAAACGACAAAAAGTTAGGGTCATTCAATTTGAAAGCTGCTGCAAACAACAAAATAAATGTTGATAAAATTAATATTTGTGTAAAATATAGCATAGAAAATATTGAGACAAAAGGAGAAACTGCTGATTATCAGCAGTTTTTTCTTTTGCCTCAATGTTTTCCCAAACCTTTTCTATTAGGGACGTCAAAAGGAGGTCTTGTTTGGGAAAAGGTTAAAGAAAAATTCAGAAGACACTCTGCATGATAAAGGTTTTGGGGAAAAAAAAACATTGTGGAATTTGAAGAAATTGCTTGTGACAAGCAATTTTTTCATTTCCAACAATATTTTCTAACCAGAATGACCAAAAATTGTGAAATTTCACGTTTCAAATTGAGGTCTACACCATCATTGAATTTGGAGCATTCTAAAATTTTGTCTGGTAATGCTTTAAATTGCCAATTACTTAGAAACAAAATACCTCAAAGATAGTCATCTGGGACTGACACCCATTCTGCAAGATAATTTGGCTGAAACTATCAAATTTGTATTTTTTTTCTTGTATTTCCTGTAATTTAAAAGGAGTTTTCGGAAAACTTAAATTACCAATTATTTTGTTCTAGTCCTTGGGGCCTGACATCCAAATCAGGTTTTCTTGTGCCATAATTATTCTAATAAATGCCCATGTTCTATTAAATGCCCATCCCCAAATATCGTCTGAAAATCGGCTTATTTCAAGCACAATTCTAGCGAAAAAGGTTGATTCAAATAAACGTACATCCCCTGATTCCAGATTAAAATAATGTAAGTCATTTACAAAGATAATTTCCACAAGCAATGAAAAGGAAGATGTCCAGTCCTCAAATTGTTAAATGAACCTTTGCAATGAAGGGATTTCATCGAAAACTTGTATTTTGCGTCCTTATGAAAAAAAACTTTGCCAAATTTGATTTGCTGAATTTTGAGTCCTTGAATCGACTCTTGATTCTGAAAAATTTAGGTTACCTCTAATAAACGCCCACCCCCTACTTTTCGATTGACCATGTTTCTAATAAACGCCTGTATGTTTATTAGAATAAATACAGTATTAATTATAGCATTTATTTATCATTATTATAGTAACAACAATTTTAAGGGAAAACGTTTTTTCTCTCTGTGAATTGGAGAAGCAATACAAAGTTAAGTACATTGTCAAAGAAATACAAGAACAATATGATACTTACTATTAATTTCTATGAAAATAAAGTAAGGCTTTCCGATGTCTAGACAAAATTATTGCTTATTTATAACATTATATTGCTGATTTACAATGATAACCTTTTAACCCTTTCCCAAACGGCAAACTTTTAGGGTGATCCACTTCAAAAACTGTCACATATCGTCGGTGTAAATGCAAAACCTCGTATGTCGATTGGTGCGATTTTCAAAGTACAAACTTGTGTGCCCTGTGTAGACGATTCTCGCAGGTTTTGAGATATTTTGACTGATCAGTATTGTTGACACATTATTTGTGAACAAAATGTCCAAATTTCAAATAAGAAATTTCAGTTTGGGAAAAGTTACTATACTTTTTAGCTCACCTGAGCACGAAGTGCTCAAGGTGAGCTATTGTGGTCACTTTTTGTCTGTCGTCCGTCTGTCCGTCCGTCCGTCCGTCCACAATTTCGTGTTTACACTCTAGCATCTACAAATATAAGCCAATCTTGACCAAACTTGGTCAAAACATGTATGGCCATAAGATCTCGGATGAGTTTGATTATGGGTCAGATTGAACCAGAAAGTCAGGAGTTATCTGCCCTTGAATGCGAAAAATACTTAGTTTTGACATTGTTTACACTCTAGCATCTACAATTATTGATCAATCAATCCAAAACTTGGACACAAGGTTGGGGACTATAAGATCTCGGATGAGTTTGATTTTCAGTATGATCTGACCAGAAAGATGAGAGTTATGTGCCCTTGAATTTGACAAAATCGCCATTTTCGGCTGTTTTTGACCTTGTTTACACTCTAGAATTTACAATTATTCATCAATCAAGACAAAACTTTGACACAATGTTTGGGACCATGAGATCCCGGATGAGTATGATTTTCAGTCTGATCTGATTAGAAAGTCGAGAGTTACTTGCCCTTGAATTTGACAAAATTGTCATTTTTGGCTGTTTTGACGATGTTTACACTCTAGAATCTACAATTAATGATCAATCAATCCAAAACTTGGACACAAGGTTGGGGACCATAAGATCTCATATGAGTTTGATTTTCAGTCTGATCTGACCAGAAAGATGAGAGTTATGTGCCCTTGAATTTTATAAAATTGCTGATTTCGGCTGTTTTTGACATTGTTTACACTCTATAGTCTACTATTATTTATCAATTAAGACAAAACTTGAACACAATGTTTGAGACCATAAGATCTTGGATAAGTTCGATTTTCAGTCCGATCTGATCAAAAAGTGAAGAGTTATGTGCCCTTAAATTTGATCAAATTGCCGAATTCGGCTGCTTTAGACCTTGTTTTTTACTCTAGAATCTACAATTATTGACCAATCAAGACAAATCTTGGACACAATGTTGGATATCATAAGATCTCGGATGAGTTTGATTTTCAGCCTGATCTGACCAGAAAGTCGAGAGTTATGTGCCCTTGAATTGGACAAAATTGTTGTTTTCGGCTGTTTTCGACCTTTTTTATACTCCAGAATCTACAATTATTTATCAAACAAGACAAATCTTGGACACAATGTTGGGCACGATGAAATCTTGGATGAGTTCGATTTTCACAATGTTATTGACCATAAGTTCGTTTTCAGTCTTAGAGTCATAAATATTTTTTGAATTGAAGAAAAGTGTTGCTTATATCATTTTGGTTCAGGTGAGCGATATAGGACCATCATGGTCCTCTTGTTTCCCTCCCCTTCAAAATTTTCCAAAACCGAGATACGAGGTTTTGCATTTACAACGACGATATGACAAAATGGATGTATTTATTATACAATAACATTTTCTATGCCATATTTTACAGATAGAATTTGTGTAAAATATGGCATAGAAAATATTGAGACAAAAGGAGAAACTGCTGGTTATCAGCAGTTTCTTCTTTTGTTTCAATGTTTTCCCAAGCTTTTTCGATTAAGGACGTCAAAACCAGGTCTTGTTTGGGAGAGGGTTAACTGCAGCTTGTTTCAAGCTGCAGTTACAAGGATTTAGTTGAAAAGCAACTGATATATTGGTTTTAATTCTGTGTAAATGGTATCACATGATAAAATTGAAATTCAAGCTTTTCCCTAGAAATCATTTTAATAACAAAGATAGAAGATTACAACCATATGGGCTCACAGAAATCTTAGCCTTTTCCAAATAAATAGCAACATTTATAGTTGTTATATGTGACCCGTCGCGCTAAAAGGGACCTTATTGGGTGTGTGAAAAATATCGACCCTAGTCAGTCTGCGCAGTCCGCGCAGCCAGACTAGGGCCTACACTTTTCACTTGTATGTACTTTTTTATATCTGTAATGTTTTCACTATCTTACTTTACGTTCATTTTTCGAAAGCAGTATCTGGTTGACCTGTGCAGAGTCTGACAAGTTTGTCAAAATTTGGATTTTTGAAGTTCGGATAAGGTCCCTTTTTAAAGCTGCTGCTGACAAAAAGTGGCTGTTGGTAATCCATAAAAAGTATCAAATTTATATTTTTCCTTGTAATCCAAACAAAACTAACTTAAATATTCTTTAAGTTTCCATCTAGTTGTAAGATTGGTATTTCCATTGATAATGTAAGCGTTCAATCGTTGGCATACCTAAAACTAGATTCAAAACAGAAAATCATAAACATTTTTGAAGCAATTCCTGATTTTGGTGACTTTCAGAAAGGAAGAAAGGAATCAAATTAAGAGAAAGAAGGAAATACTTAAGTATCATTTTCTTCTTATTCTTCAATATTTTCTTGCCATTTAGGTTGGGTTTGTTGGGGTTTTATGCCGTTTTCAACTGCTATGGTCATATTGCAGTTGGAGCACCGACCCATGGATTCCTGTCGTTTCTCATACCAGTACTACCACAACACCCTTACCGAACCTCCATCTGCTCGCCCACATAGGTTCACGATACCAATTTAGAATTTAAGGTTTGGGAAAGGATTAATTGATAACATTGTATTTCAATCACTTTTCAAATTGTTAAAACAAAGCAACAGAACTCACTTAGTTGGTATTATTGCAAAACCTTGTAACTACAGCCTGAATCAAGCTGTAGTTACGAGGTTTTGGTGTAGTTACGAGGTTTTGGGATAACACCAATGATATGTCCCTCAATATCCAGTTATTCAAACCTTGATAACAATTCGGATAACTTAGGAGGAAAAGTCAATGGCTATATCAGATATCATAAAATGTCCGAACAATATTTCTTTGTTATTATCCTATTATGAGAATCAGGATTTCATTTGTAGCTCTCTACAGTATACACAAGCTTCTAATTATCGATGGCTATCAAATATCATAAATGTTCCATCAATGTTTCTTTATTATTTATGCTCCCCAAAGGGAGAGCATATAGTCGCCGCTTTGTCTGTCCGTCCGTCCTGTCCGTCCGTCATATTCCGTCCGTCCGTCCGAAGTGATTTCTCCATAACCCTTAGGCCAAATCAATTGAAACTTACCATGTGAACTCCCTATGACATAATGCCGATGTACTTTTCCTGGTTTTTGGAATTGAAGCCTCGTCATGGGAAAAGGGGACTTAAGGTAAAATATAGTTTTTCTCTAATTTCTCCTAGTCCAATGGTCAGAATTTGATGAAATTTCATATTTGAGTAGTAAATCAGATGCCCTTGACAATAAACTATGTGAAATTTGGTTATAAAAATTATGTCATGCAAAAAGGGGGCTTAACATTTGCTAGCTTTAAGTTAGCTCTGCATGGCATACATTTATTGTGACAATGCCTTATTCGGGGAGCATTGTCCGTCTCTGACGGCTCTTGTCATACAATAAACCCATTCCCACACAGTGGCAATTTTAGACACCCCTCAAGGAAAATGCTGAGGAAAACATCATGGAAAATGTGATTGTGACAAGTAATTTCTTCATTATCCACAATGTTTTCTATCCCAAAGTACATTTTTTTTCAACTGCAACACCTTTCAAATTGGAACAATCCAAAATATTGCTCTCTTGGTAATAGGTTTAACCCTTTCCCAAACGACAAAAATTTAGGGTGGTCCAATTTCAAAGCTGCTTCAGACAACAAAACAGATGTTGTTAAGGATAGGATTTTTGTACAATATAGCATAGAAAATATTGAGGCAAAAGGAGAAAATGCTGGTTTATTCAGCATTTTCTTCTTTTGCCTAAATGTTTTCCCAATTACCTTCTAGTAGGGATGTCAAAACCAGGTCTTGTTTGGGAAAGAGTTAAAGAATCTGATTTCATGTGTAAGCCTTTCCAATACATAATAAAAATTGTAAGTCCCATCATGTGACTTAAAGGGGGACGAGCTAGGCTGTCGAAAATGCAAATGGCACAATAATTACAAACCAGAAATAACGTATGAAATTACCAACCTGAAGGGGTAGATCATTTATGTCCATTGTTACCACTCGTCGAGCTTCATTAAGTATTAAAATCCAAGTCAATTAATAACATGCGGGTCGTCCTTGTTTTTGTTTTGTAACAGCTACATATGCCCAACCTTCAAAAATCAATTACGTCAGAGATACGTCATAATTATGTGCTCAGCGAGATTTAACACACCATACAACCGGCTGCGTAGAAAGTCAGCGAAGACAGATTCGGCATCTGATGTCATGTGCATGGTAGGTCAAATGAATTTACTTTTATAAATAAACGAAAGGATCTTTGGTATTCTATAGTTGATAAATACGCGTATAAATGTTCAGTGCTTGTACAAAATAAACCTTTTCACGTATTCCTCGCAAATAAGGTCACAGTCATCCACACAGCCGGTTGTACGGTGTGTTAATATCGCGGAGGTGTGTCTCGTTGACCTTGACCTAGTCTTGTTTTGAAGTAAAAATAGAATGTGTAAACACGCTTGTAAAGGATTGATCTATAGCAAAGGAAAAATGTTTTTTCGCCAAGATTGAGGTTTTTATCCATCGCTAATTGTTTTTCCATGCACAAATATGAGTTCCCGAACAGTTCGGAAGCATAAAAACATAGAATGAGTCCCTTTAAGATATTTTACATTTTGAATAGAACAAATTGATTGATCATGTGAAATGTAATATTTAGAAGCAGTGAAATGAATTAATCCTCGTGCTTCTCATACAAGTAGTGATGATAGGGTTACATACATTTTGTCTCGTAACCTACGAGAATGCCTGCTTCGCATTTCCAGTGTCCAAGGTCCCTTAGAATTTACGACTTTCATACCCTATAACAACATATCGCTGGTGGGGGATCAAAACCTCTTAACTCCAGCTTTGTCAAGCTGTAGTTACGAGGTTTTGACTCCCCACTGACGATATTATATCTATTTTTATTGCGATCAATGGCTTTCAGATACTATAAAATAATGTCCTATCAATATTTCTTTATTATTATCCTATTAAGAGAATCTGATTTCACTTGTAAGTCTCTCCAATGTGGAAAATCCTTCTTGTTATTGCAACTTGCTATATGTCTCACAATAAATGATCTGCCTGAGCATCCAAAGTTAATTGATAGAGATAGATAAAGATGCTCTGCCAGGTCATTCATTGAGAGCTATACATCCACTTTTATTGCAATCAATAGCTGCCAGATACCATAAATGTCCGAACAATATTTCTTTATTATTATCCAATTAGCACTTTCCCAGACAGCTAGGATTTTCACATTTCCAATTTGAATCATGAAGTAAAGCACAAATTGATGTTAATAAAGATAGAATTTGTTTATAATATAAGCACAGAAAAGATTGAGGCATAAGAAGAAAATGCTGATTATCTATAATCAACATTTTCTTCTTTTGTCTCAATGCTTACACAAACTTTTTATCAGAGACATCAAAATCCTGTCTTGTATGGGAAAGGGTTAACCCTTTCCCAAACAAGACCTGGTTTTGACCTCCCAAACAGAAATGGCTTGGGAAAACATTGAAACAAAAGTAGAAACTGCTGATAACCAGCAGTTTCTCCTTTTGTCTCAATATTTTCTTTGCCATGTTTGACACAAATCATATCTTTAATAACATCCATTTTGTCATTTTTACAGTTTTTGAAGTGGATCACCCTAAAATTTTGTCGTTTGGGAAAGGGTTAAGAGAATCTAATTTCACTTGTGGCCCTCTCCAATATACCAAATCCCTCTTGTTATTACAAGTTGCCGTCTGCTTTTATTGCTTGAAATGGAATCCTGGAATTTCTAATAGTTGAGATCTAACAAGGATAAAGACCCGTGTGCTATTTTAGACCTACATGGATCCAGATTAGACTGCACCATTGCATAGTCTTATCAAGGTCCATGCTTGTATTTCAACCCTTTCCCAAACAAGACCTGGTTTTGACGTCCCAAATAGAAATGGTTTGGGAAAACAATCATTGATACAAAAGAAGAAACTGCTGATAACCAGCAGTTTCTCCTTTTGTCTCAATATTTTCTGTGCTGTATTAAACACAAATTCTACCTTCAACAAAATCTCTTGTTGTCAGCAGCAGCTTTCAAATTGGATCACCCTAAAATTTTGTCGTTTGGGAAAGGGTTAAAATGGAAATCCTGGAATTTCCAATAGTTTAGATCTAACAAGGATATTATAAAGACCTGTGTGCTATTTTAGACCTACATGGATCAGATGCACCTTTGCATAGTCTTATCAAGGTCCATGCTTGTGTCTAAAAGCTTCTTTAACCCTTTCCCAAAACAAGACCTGGTTTTGACGTCCCTAATAGAATTGGAGTGGGAAAACATTGAGACAAAAGAAGAAACTGCTGATAACCAGCAGTTTCTCCTTTTGGCTCAGTATTTTCCATACAATATTTTACAACTTCCATACAAAAATTAATGCTTATTTTGTCATCTGTGACTCCTTTCATATAAACAGTCTAAAATAATGCCGTTTGGGAAAGGGTTAAAAGCTGTAGCAGTTATAAGACAGAAGTATGGATTCCAGCCTATATGGATCCAATTGCAAGCAAATGACCAATCAGTATTCCATTTGTATTATAAAGTATAGGGATGTATTCCTCTGCTATAATCCTATTTACTGGATTCTTGATTTCACTTGAGGCCCTAGATCTATTCAATATGCTCAAATCACATTTTGTTATTGCAACTTGTTGCATCTACTTTCATTGCTGTAGAATCATATTATTAATAACCAATTATCCTATATTACCATTGTCTAGATGTCATGTGTACCTTTAATGAATATACAAAATCTTTCTTTTGATTAATGGCTATAACACAGTGGAGATTGTGCATCATGGGATAGGTACCGAATACGGACAAATTTGCCCCGCTTCAGGTAAGATATTGTGCAATAACTTTCTTATTTTTGCGTCAATTTTCAAGCAGTTTGTTGCATGTACCCAGCTGTATTGTGATCTTTCCTCAGATATAATCATGATTTGTTTGTGGAATCCTTGTACTTTTTCCAAAAAAATATCCCAACTGACCAGAAAAATGACAAAAAATTCAGATTGTTTTTGTGGTCGGTTGGGATCAATTTTTGGGGAAAGTGCAAGGAGTTCCCAAATAAGTTATACATCTTAGGAAAGAGCTCTGTAAGATGTGGTACATGCAACAAACAGATTGGAAAAATGATGTACAATCTCCATTGTGTACAAGGTATAATTATCATAAAATGTCTCATAAATAGATCTACTCCTTTATTTTTATCCAATTAAGAAAATCCCCATGTCACTTACAAGTAGCTCTTTCCAATATACACAAATTCATCTTTGATATTACAACTTGTTGCTTCCAGCCTTCCACTTTTATTGCCATGGAATCCTGATATTATTAATAATAATCAATTATTTTGTATTACCAGAATCTAGATTTCATGTGTACCGGTAACTTTCATGAACATGCAAAATCTTTCTAGTTATCAATGGCTATCAAAATACATCGCTGCTTATCAATGAGAATCTCATTATAACTGCAGCTTAAAAAAAGCTTCACTTACGAGGTATATGTTGAAAAGCTATTATATGAAATCTCCTCAATATTTCTTTATTTTTATCCAATTAAGAAAACTCCCATGTCACTTACAAGTAGCCCTTTCCAATATACACAAATCCCTCTTTGATATTACAACTTGTTGCGTCCACTTTTACTACTATAGAATCCTGGAATTTCCAATAGTTACCGAGAAGAAATAGAGCCATGGTGTACAATCGTTAGAGAAATTCATGAAAGGGGATAGTCTTGTATACAATGTCTCTAATTAAGCTTGCAAGTTGATTTAGGCCACAATTGGGACCTGAAAATGGATTCCCTTGGTTTTCTTTACCAAATTATACATCATTGTTTGTATGTCTTAAAACGCAGTTTCCAATAGTTATGGAAGTATCTCAGCAGTGTTATTGTTTTGTGGTCAGAAAATCGCAAGAGAAGTTGATGAAAGGAGCAAGTCTTGTATTCAATGTCTCTAATTATACCCCCCAAATTCAATTTGGGGGGTATATAGGAGTCAGCTTGTCTGTCTGTCTGTCTGTCTGTCTGTTGGTCTGTCTGTCTGTCTGTCTGTCTGTCTGTTGGTTTTTCTTCAAAAATCTTCTCCTCCTCAACCATTGGTCCAATTCTTACCAAACTTGGCAGGAATGTTCCTTGGGTGACCCTTTTCAAAACTTGTTCGTGAATTTTTGATTCGTCAAAAATTGTGGGCGTGGCAGGGCGGGGCTTATCGGACTAAGAGAAATCATGTGAAAAATCTTTAAAAATCAATTATCAGGCCAATTTGAACCAAACTGGTCAGGAATGACCCTTGAGTGATTGTTTTCAATGTATGTTCATGATTTTTTCATTTTTCAAAAAATGTGGGCGTGGCAGGGCGGGGCGTATGCTACTTCGAGAAATCGTTGGATAATTCTTCAAAAATCTTCTCCTCCTTAACCACTGGGCCAATTCTTACCAAACTTGGCAGGAATGTTCCTTGGGTGACTCTTTTCAAAACTTGTTCGTGAATTTTTGATTCGTCAAAAATTGTGGGCGTGGCAGGACGGGGCTTATCGGACTTAGAGAAATCATGTGAAAAATCTTTAAAAATCAATTATTGGGCCAGTTTGAACCAAACTTAAGAGGAATGACCCTTGAGTGATTGTATTCAATGTATGTTCATGATTTTTTCATTCGCCAAAAATGGGGGCGTGGCAGGGCGGGGCTTATCCAACTTCGAGAAATTGTTAGATAATTCTTCAAAAATCTTCTCCTCCTTAACCACTGGGCCAATTCTTACTAAACTTGGCAGGAATGTTCCTTAGGTGATGCTTTTCAAAACTTGTTCCTGAATTTTTGATTTGTCAAAAATTGCGGGCGTGGCAGGGCGGGGCTTATTGGACTTAGAGAAATCATGTGAAAAATCTTTAAAAATCAATTATTGGGCCAATTTGAACCAAACTTAATAGGAATGACCCTTGAGTGATTGTATTCAATGTATGTTCATGATTTTTTCATTCGTCAAAAAATGTGGGCGTGGCAGGGCGGGGCTTATGCTACTTCGAAAAATCGTTAGATAATTCTTCAAAAATCTTTTCCTCCTTAACCACTGGGCCAATTCTTACCAAACTTGGCAGGAATGTTCCTTGGGTGACTCTTTTCAAAACTTGTTCGTGAATTTTCGATTCCTCAAAAATTGTGGTCGTGGCAGGGCGGGGCTTTTCGGACTTGGAGAAATCATGTGAAAAATCTTTGAAAATCAATTATTCAAGCATTCAATGTATGTTCATGATTTTTTCATTCCTAAAAAAAATGTGGGCGTGGCAGGGCATGGCTTATCCAACTACGAGAAATTATTAGATAATTCTTGAAAAATCTTCTCTTCCTTAACCACTGGGCCAACTCTTACCAAACTTGGCAGGAATGTTCCTTGGGTGACTCTTCAAAACTTGTTCGTGAATTTTTCATTCGTCAAAAAATGTTGGCGTGGCAGGGCGGGGCTTTTCGGACTTAGAAAAATCATGTGAAAAATCTTTAAAAATCAATTATTTGACCATTTTGAACTAAACTTGGCACTAATGTTCCTTGAGTGATTGTATTCAATGTATGTTCATGAATATTTGATTCGTCAAATAATGTGGGCGTGGCAGGGCGGGGCTTAGCCGACTTCGAGAAATCTTCAGATAATTCTTCAAAAATCTTCTCCTCCTTAACTACTGAGCCAATTCTTACCAAACTTGGCAGGAATGTTCCTTGGGTGTCTCTTTTCAAAATGTGTGTGATTTTTTTATTCGGTGATTTGTTACCAAAATTGGCAGGAATGTTGATTGGGTGACTTATTTCAAAATGTGTTAGTGAATTTGCAAAAAATGTGGTAATGGCAGGGCAGGGCTTATCAGACCTAACGAAATGATGGGAAAATTCTTTAAAAAAGCAATTTGAACCAAATCTTACAGGAATGTTCCTTGATTGACTGTCTTCAATACATGGTTGTGAATTTTTAGCTCACCTGAGCACGAAGTGCTCAAGGTGAGCTATTGTGGTCGCTTTTTGTCCGTCGTCCGTCCGTCTGTCCGTCCGTCCGTCCGTCCATCTGTCCGTCCGTCCGCACTCATGGAGAGGCAGTTGTGGGGTGAATGGCCAGTACATATGCGACTTGTGTGGATTTTTGGCACTTGTGTGTTGCAACACATATAATATATAGTCTAGATAGTATCCATCTGATAAAACAAGCTCACACGTCTTTTTTTGCATTTGCAACCCAGAGGTTTTTCGGACGGGTGGACAAAACGGACGACTATGGACGAGATCATAAACTGATTTTTAAATTCCCGCTGTTTTAGCAACTCTCGTGAGTTGCGAGATTTCGTCAGTCCACTCACCCAAACGCTTTACGCTCCGGAAATCAGAAGATCCAAACGCTTACATGACCTTGATGCGGTGGCATGAATTTCGAAGATTATCAGGTAAGAATCATTGTTTTATCTACATAATGTTTTGTTTTATTAGGATTATTAAAGTTAGACATACCCTCTTTTGCAATCCTAGCAATCCTGAGAAATTTTCTTCGTGTTTTTACGGTGATAAAGTAATTGTCATTAGTTTTCGCGATCACCCGACTGCGTTCGTTTGTCACTGAATTTCACATGTATTCCTTCGTAAACACCCTTTTTTTTGCTAAAATTACGATATTGATTCGATATATGTTTGTATGGGGGGGGGGCGATAGGCCCATTCTTTAAAAAATCCCACCAGTTACCAAATTGTTTTAGATAAGAATTGTTTTCATTTAGCACTGTACCGTAAAAAACCTAAGTGTCCGGACAAAATTAAATAAATATTTTATTTGTTGTCCGAATATTTAATTAAATATATTCGGTATTGTCCGAAAATTAAGGGTATTTTTTTTTTAAAAATCCACTGACCGAAAAATAAGGGTGTCAAATTGTACGACGATGCTGATTGAAAGGTAAGTACCAATTACGCAAATTATGATTGCCGGCGATACCTATGATTATGATTAAAGACCCTCGCACGCTCAATTGATGTATCAATGTTTGTCAATGTTTATGTCACCATCGAAATTAATTGAAATTAATAAAGAAAAAAAATGCTTTAATCATTAAAAAATTGGAAGATACACGTGTTATTTAGAATCTTTAATTAATTTGTTTGCACTTCAATCAACTATCGTATTTATGTTGAGCTCAAACTGTCATGAAAAAATACGTTGATAATTATGATTGGCGAATATATGCGTTAACAGGTAATTACATGATGAAAACGTGTCCTTATCCAATCATTTTTCTGCAATTTGAAATATCCAATCATCTTAAATCGAACTTTGGAGTTCAAATTATTTAAGTTATTGAAAGTTCAAATGGGGCCTCTTTCTATGCTAGTTTCATCGAGTTTTGGATATATATTACGTGATTGGATTACCATATAGTATCTGGATTTATCATAAGTGATACGTGAATTATAAATTGGATTTAACGTGAATAATATACTGGATTTATTGTGAATAATATACTGGATTTATTGTGAAAAATATATTGGATAAAACGTTACACGTGTTCAATTATACTGGATTAAACGCTCTCTGTGACGATGGATAGGTTCGTTAAGCGGTTCGCCACCAGCGAAGAGGCCATCCCCAGTGCCTGGAAGACGTCTCCACTCCCAAAGGCACCCACCAAACGACCAGTTGGAAGGCCAGCCAAGAGGAAGCCAGACGAAGAAGACGCCGCGCCATCCCCTAAGAGGCCTTGTCTGGACCGCCTGATGATCGGCGATGATGAGACGTCACCAGCCAAACGAGGGTCATACAAGTCCCACAAGCTGAAGAAGAAGAAGGAGGTCGCTACGTTCGCAAATCTACACGGGGTCCGCGCCGCTGCCAGGCACTTCAACATCTCCAAGAGTACAGTGTCAGACTGGTTACGAACAGACTACGACGACGGCGAACAGAGAAACCAGTTGGGCCACCTACCACGTCCCGGGCGTCCTCTGACGTACAGCGATGACATCGAGACACGTCTTCTGTCCTACGTGCTGGAGCAGAGGGACCTCCAGCTTGCTGTTTCCATAGACGACCTGTGTAACCTGGCGAAGGATGAGGTCCAGCCTACCAACCCAGAGTTCAAGGCCAGCCGACACTGGGCAGAGAGGTTCATGGCCCGTCACGACCTCGTGCTACGTTCCAAGACGTCCATGGCGCAGAGACTTCCAGCCGACCTAGAAGACAGAATATCATCGTTCCACCAGTTCGTGAAGAAGCAGAGGACAGAAGACGAGTTTGA
This sequence comes from Fragum sueziense, assembly GCA_963680895.1. Classification (NCBI taxonomy): domain Eukaryota; kingdom Metazoa; phylum Mollusca; class Bivalvia; order Cardiida; family Cardiidae; genus Fragum; species Fragum sueziense. Next base: position 19,910,373 of record OY804610.1, read on the forward strand.
CGACCGCCTGATCGTCAACATGGATGAGACACCCATGTATTTCGACATGGTCCCCAGCCGCACTATCGACCAGGTTGGAGCGAAGACCGTCAAGATCAGGACCACCGCCAGCGACAAGCGCCACCTCACTATCGTCTTGGCCTGTGCTGCTTCCGGAGACATGCTGCCGCCGATGGTGATATTCAAGGGGAAGCGGGAGCTGGACCTACCTGTTCCCAAGGGCTGGGTCGTTACTGTCCAAGAGAAAGGTTGGGTCGACGAGGCAGTGATGATGCGTTGGGTTCGCGAGATACTCCTGCGTTACACCGAGAAGGATCGTACCCTGCTAGTGATGGACAGCTTCCGCGCCCACATCACGGATGGAGTGAAGAAGTTACTGCGTAAATCCAACGTCGTCCCCGCAGTCATCCCTGGAGGCTGTACTTCGAAGATTCAGCCACTAGATGTATCGATCAACAAACCCTTCAAGGCCGAGATCCGAAAGTGCTGGACATCCTACATGAGAACCGCCGTCAGAGATAGTGTAGACTCCCACGAAAAGATCAAGGCAGCTACGAAGGGTCAAGTAAGTTGTTATTTAGATATCTAACCCTTTACCATTTTAGACAAGGATATTCGTCGGCTACGTTCGAAAATGTCTTAGCTAAAGCTTGAATAAGCTGTAATTACGACATTTTCGAACGTTACCAGCGATATTTCCTGCCCAAAATGTTAAAACTGACTACCAATTATAAGGAAAAATATTGATTGGAAAGGAAAGAATTGTGATTTTAAACAATTTCTCCTTTTCATTCGATATTTTTCTAGCACGGGTTGAATATGCTGGGAAAATAAGAGAAATGCTTAGGCCTACTTTATTCAACGTTCGAGATATACACCGAAGATTCGTTGTATTTCCACCCCTGTCATCAAAAGCTTGTAGAATGACGGAAAAATTGACGAAAAGTGGATAATGTTGCTATTCACCATTTCTCTTTTATGCCAACTTTTATCGTATTGTTTTATGTGCAACGACAAAACGAGAGCTTGACTTGCAAAAATGTATCACTACGTCAAGGAGATGGTTAACGGGTGTGTCACGATTTGTGTAATTGAAATAGCCCGGATGTGTTATTTCAAATTTACCCAATTCGTTCGTGATAGTTTGGCAAATTAAGTATTGAATTATTTTGTTTGTCTTTGAATAGGTCGTTGAGTGGATCGAGACAGCATTCCGCTACGTTGCCCCAAACCGTACGCTGGTGATAAAGTCCTTCCTTGTGTGTGGGATTTCCAACAGCCTGTCCGGGGAAGAAGACTCGTGTGTCCGGAACGAGAGTGTAATCGAGGGTGCAGCATCTTCTACAGACTGGTCCAGCTTCCTTGAGAGTGATGACGACGACGAGGAGTTTGAGGGATTCGACCCAGTTGACTTGTAATTTGTTTGTTTGTTGACTACATGAAGCCCTAAGAAAAGGTCGCGGGAAAATTGAAATTGCACTACGAAATTTCCTCGATATTTTCAATCAAGCGAACAGTACATTTATAACGTCGCTTTGGAACGAAAACCTCGTAACTGCAGTTTAAATCAGGCTGAAGTTGCGAGATTTTTGTTTAAAAGCAGCTCTAACATTTTCCACTTGAAAGCTGCCAAAGTAAGAAGCCTTAAGAAAAGGTCGCGGGGAAATGAAATTGTTATTCTTATTACGTTGTTTCCCTTTTCCGCGATGTTTTCAATCAAGATATCTGATATAGAAGACAAAATCTTTGTTATGGGTAGGATTTAGGCAAAACAGAAAATGCTGTATATCATCATTTTCTTCTTTTGTCTATTTTTTCATAATGCTTCTCTACGAGGGACGTCAAAATCTTCACTTGCTTTGGAATGGGTTATACGACAAATTTTAATTCTAGATCTAGTCCACAATCACACGATTTACTTAGGATGTTATAAAAATAGTTTTTAAAAAAAATGGATCAACAGTTTATTTTGGAAAGTGTTGAGCGAAAATGAGAAAATGCTTGCTTTATGCATTTTCTTCTTTTCTCCTAACATTTTTTGTCTGGCAAAATTTCTGCTAGGGACGTCAAATCTGGTCTTGTATGGAAATTAGGGAAAAAAAAACTCTAAGTGATTCTCCCCAATTTTTTGGTCTCTCTCTTTGTTTTGATCTGTTGTGAAAGTCAAAATTAGGTCTTGTGTGAGAAACAGTTAATTGCATACAATGATTGAAAATGAATGAAATAATTTACTATTTCGCTGTTTTTCAACGAAACCTCGTAACTACAGCTTAAGAGAACCTGCAGTTACGATATTTTCATTGAAAAACGACGATTAGTTTCTGATTTGGGGAACATCTAGATAAATAAAGAAAGTGCTCCTCAAAAGCCATTCTTCATTTATCACGATGTTTTCCTAGGTAATCGTTTTCCAAAATGCTTTATCTTATGGGGCGTCAAAAATCGTCATTGGGTAGGAATGTGTTAAGCTTATGATAGATGAAATGACGGGTGGGGTAAATACAAAAATGTAAATAAGAACAACTGAGTTTTGTCTGTTTATTTTCATTCCGGAACCCTCACCTTGTTTCTGCACTCTTACCATACCGTTTCTGCTCAGCTTCCCAACGTGACTCCTAGCCATGCCTTCCCCTCACCAGTTACTACCGGTACCCATCACCCCCACGATGCGAGATAAAACTTAAAATGAAACTGAAACTAGAAGAAGAAAGTCTTATATTTTGTCATTAAGATTTTGTCTAATTTGAAAGCTACCATCGCATAGTCAAAGCATTTTGGGGAAGGAAAATGCTGGAAAAGTGTCGATCACCCCGACAGAATAAAAATGACATGGGAAAGCATTGAGGCGGAAGACAATGCTGATGACCAGCATTTTCTTCTTTTTCTCAATATTTTCCAGATATATAATACATTTAACAACAACTTTGTCGTCTGCAACTCACTATCATGTTAATGTATTATGACAACAACATTTTAGACTGTTCCATTTTGAAATGTGTTGCAGACGGTGCAGACGACAATTTTAAGTGAATGAAATTTTAAATAATTTGGACTTTTTACATTGAAAACATTGTGGGAAATGCAGAAATTGTTTGTCACAAGCAATTTCTTCATTTTCTACGATGTTTTCCCAAGCCATTATCTTATTGGGAGTTAAAAAGAGTCATTGTGTGGTAATGGGTTAACGACATGATATCTTAGAATTTTGTCGTATGTGAAAAGGGACCGTGAAAAAGGTTACAGTTAGGGAAAGCGTGTTACCTTGACTACGTGACGTAAAACGCTTAAAGCAGTGGCTATTGTCGTTACACATGTGTTACTTTTGCATGTAAAAGATCGCATTTAACACGGGTCATTACACATCCAATGCATCACATATTATAGGGCTTCACTTTATCGGTCCCAGGAGTATTTATCGAGGCGACTTAATCGGTCACCTATAGAAATCTAATTGACTGGTTTATACCCTACGGCGATACAGGATAATCTGGTCACCGTTTTGATAGGTAAGCGTGTATTTTCAATCATCAATCGTCAATCGTCAAAAATCATCTGTAAAACAAGAGTTATGTTCGAAAACAAAGGGTTATCAATTGATACAAAATTATGTCCGAAAATTAAGGGATGGTCATTTTGTTAATTGTCCGAAATAAGGGACAGAAAATAAATTATTTTGAAAATTAGATGGCCGTGTCCGAAAATTTAGGGTGTCCGGACACTTAGGGCTATTACGGTAATATTAATTTTAATTTTCAGTCAAAATGCAAAAACCTATACACATTTAGGTGATAAAATCTGACAGTGGGACTGTCCTAGATGTAGAGAAAAGTGTCTGCAAGGAAAATGTATGAGAAAGGTATGTGATTCTTTTTATATTCTATCTAGGCTACTTGAGGAAAAAGATGGAACAATGAACGCTGACACTTAGTCATTATGAGTCATGTTCCTCTCCAAACTTTTTCCTTTAATTCTATCTCTGCCCATATCTTTGAAATGGCTTAAAAAATGAGAAAAAGTGCAAGATATAGGCGAACCCCTGCCCGATTTTTTTTAAGGTGTGGACTTTGTGTTTTTTTCAACCCATTTTTGTAGCAAGCATTTCTTGTGTGTGTGTGTGGGGGGGGGGGGGGGGGGGTAATCTCAAACTAGCAAGCAGATCATGCAACCCATTTATTCAGAGTATTTTTAGCAAATAAAATGATTTTTTCTATGAATTTAAAAACTAGTTCTGAATATGATAAGAAAATGATGATACCCATCGTTTTTTGCTTGTTTCTAGTGTTTTTCATAATACATAATGATTTTCGTCCGGGGGGGGGGGGGGGCACTGCCCCTAGACCTCACCTGGGGCATTCTGCTCCCCCAGACCCCGGGCTTTTCAGGATTAGCCCTCAAGCTCTGTTATCACCCCTGTTAGAAGTAAAATATGTTTTGTTTTGAACAAGCATTTTATGTTCTAGTATATATTATTGAGTCATGATCTGGGAAAAAGATCCCTTAAGGCTTTTGAGCCCAACATGGTTCCAGATCAGCCTGTGTATACATGCAGTCTGTTCTTGAATCATTTTGGTCTCCTGTCTCCAATAGCTTATTCATTATTTGTCAGGCTTGTCACTTGAAGCAACTGTTAGAAAGCAGCATAGATCCTGATCAGACTGCTCTTAGGCATATTCTGATCTGGAAACATAGCAGTTTAATGGAATAACTAAAGTCTAAAGGGATGTTTTTTCTAGATCCCAGCTTATTTGTTTGTCTCAAAATTGCCGCTAGATGCTCTACTCTGTAATTGATTTTAAAGTAATCACTTTTATTTATGATCTATGATATTTTTTCTTGCTTAGGGTTTAGTTTGTTTACATGTAAACCTTTATAAATGTGTAAGTCTGTTTATGGACAAGCGCTTTTGCAAACATGATGTCATTTGTCACAGGAATACATATAAGAGGAGTTTCTAGTTTTTTTCTATTGCTCTGTGTCAGACCTCCGATATGTTTCATTTACTGAATCTAGTGTTTCTATGCCGTCCTCAAATAGGTTTGATGTGCTGCCTCTGGAGCATGATTTAACCCATTAGCAAACAACAAAATTTTGGACTGTTCCAATTTGAAAGGTGTTGCAGACGAGAATTTCTATTGAGCAAAATTTAACATTTTTGGTCTTTCTTGGTAGAAACGTTGTGGGAAATGAAGAAATTGCTTGTCACAATTTCACAAAATAACAAGAACTCTTCCAAACTTGTGTCATTATGCCCCCTTTCGAAGAAAATGGGGGTATATTGTTTTGCAAGTGTCGGACGGAAGGTCGGTCGGTCGGTCCGTAGGTCGGTCGGTCTGTCCGTAGACCAAAGCTTGTCCGGAGCATAACTCGAAAAGTATTAAAGGTAGAATCATGAAACTTCATAGGTGGATAGATCTCATTATGGAGAGGTGCAGTGCATAAGAACCGTAACTCTGCGGATCAATTTTTTTGAATTATTGCCCTTTGTTGATTTTCAAACTTGATTCTTGTCCGGAGCATAACTCAAAAACTATGTTAGGTACAATCATGAAACTTTACAGGTAAATAGATCTCATTATGGAGAGGTGCAGTGCACAAGAACTGTAACTATGCTGATCAATTTTTTTGAATTATTGCCCTTTGTTGATTTTTTAACTTGATTCTTGTCCGGAGCACAACTCAAAAAAATATGTAAGGTAGAATCATGAAACTTTACAGGTGAATAGATTTCATTATGGAGAGGTGCAGGGCACAAGAACTGTAACTCTGTCAATCAAATTCTTGGAGTTATTGCCCTTTGTTGATTTTTACGCTTAATTCTTAACCTTGCCTATATCCCGTGTCCTTTTACACATACAGCCTTGATATCTCACACATAGATACCTTCTATCAACATCGTTCACATTTAACCATGACCTTCAGTGTTCTCCCCAGCTCAATAAGCTGTATCGGCCCCACTACAGCTTCATGTTAATCAGTGTAATGCCCGTACAGCTTCACTACTACCCCACAGCTTAATTTCTTCAAAATGGTTACCAAATAGAGGCATTTTGAGGTATTTCATGCCAAACACTGTTTAATAATACATTTTTGTCATTGTAAATGTAATAATTATGAGTAAAAATATTATGGGAAAAGAAGAAATTGCTCAAGATGAGCAATTTCTTCTTTTTCCATAATGTTTTCACTCACAATTATATGCTTTCAAAGTTTACCAATTCTCATATAATTTGCCACTACAGCTTCCAAATATTCTGCGGAGAACCCTGACCTTGGACCTTGTGACCTTGACCTTGGAGTTTGACCTACTTTAAAAAAAATGAACCCGGCATATATCTCATGACCTTTTACAAATACAGCCTTGATATTTCACACATGGACACATCTTACCAAGACCTTTCACAATTGACCATGACCTTGGACTTTGTGACCTTGACCTTGGAGATTGACCTACTTTTAAAAAACTTTAACATGACCGATATATCATGTCCATTTACACATACAGCCTTGATATTTGACACATGGAAACCTCCGACCTAGACCTATCACATATGACTATGACCTTGGACCATGTGGCCTTGACCTTGGAGTTTGACCTACTTTTAAAAAACTTAAACTAGGCCTATATCTTATGTGCTATTACACATACAGCCTTGGTATTTCACACATGGACACATCTTACCAAGACCTTTCACATTTGACCATGACCTTGGACCTTGTGACCTTGACCTTGGACTTTGACCTTCTTTAAAAAAAACTAACCTAGCCGATATTTCATGTCCTTTTACACATACAGCCTTGATATTTGACACATGGACACCTTCGACCAAGACCTTTCACATTTGACCATGACCTTGGACCTTGTGACCTTGAACTTGGTGTTTGACCTACTTTAATAGTACATTAACCTGGCCTATATTTCATGTCATTTTACATATACAGCCTTGATATTTAACACATGGTCACTTCCAACCAAGATATTTCATTTTTGACCATGACCTTGGACCTTGACCTTGGAGTTTGACCTACTTTTAAAAAACTTAAACTAGGCCTATACCTCATGTCCTGTTACCTATACAGTCTCAATATTTTACACAAGGACACCTCCTACCAAAACCTTTCACATTTGACCATGACCTTGGCCTGTGTGACCTTGACCTTTTATTTTTTACATTCTTTTAGAAATATTTAACCTAGCCTTTATCTTATGTCCTATTACACGTACAGCCTTGATATTTCACACATAGACACCTCCTACCAAGACCTTTCACATTTGACCATGACTTTGAATATTATCAACCTTGACCTTGGAGTTTGACCTACTTTTAAAAAGACTGAAACCAGGCATATATATCATGTCCTTTTACACCTACAGCCTTGATATTTCACACATGGACACCTCCAACCAAGACCTTTCACATTTGACCATGACATTGACCTTGGCATTTGGCCTACTTTTAAAAACTTAAACCTGGCCTATGTTTCATTTTACTTTTACATATACAGCTTTGATATTTCACACATAGACTCCTCCTACCAAGACCTTTTATATTTTACCATGACCTTGGACCTTGTTAACTTGACATTGGACTTTGACCTACATCAAATGTAGGCCCTTGAGGGGGCATATATGTTTTACAAACATCTCTTGTTTGGGAAAGAGTTAACAATTTGTATATGTCATATAATATATAATATACTACAGGGCTAGAATTTCACTAAAAGAATCACTCGCAATATTTTGCTAGTGGCTTTTGAAACCACTAGCAAAAAGGCAAATTCACTTGCAATTTGATTTTCATTTTGAAAAAATAAAAGCTTCATATAGTGCATAAAGTTCTTCGTTCAAAGGACATATCCAAACACTTGTATAGTTTGTCAATATTTGGAAGTTTTTTTTGTAAGCCCTTTCAGGTTGCATTGGTAAAACTTGTGGGTGGGGAATATTTTCCACTAGCCAAAAAAGTCTAGTGTCAGATAGAATCACTAGCAATTCTTAATTTTAACTAGCAAAATGCCAGTATGCTAGAAATTCGAGCCCTGTACTAAACATTGATACATCCCTCGTATTTATTGGTTGATTTCTTTTGCAGAACCATCCAAGATTTATATTCTTGGGCTAGATTGTCAGACTGACCAATTATGTGGCATGTTTGAATTGTGGAAGAAGACAAGAACCATATCATCTGTATGTAGACTTTGGCAGGACAGAGTAAGTGAAATTTGAAACTATCAGTACATGGCACAAGATAGAATTTGACAATTTACTCATGTAGAACCCATACAACCTCAAATATAAAAAAAAATATTAATGTTTGTAAAGAACTTAAACCAACAAATCATGTCCAAAATAAGTCTTCTTACGACAATTACTGGTCACACTCTCCTGAATTAAAATCTTGTGGAGCTTTCGCCATTATTTTTTGGTTGCGGGTTTTGTCCATTACTTGTGTGATAACACTTAAACCCACTAATCATGGCCAAAATGTATATCTTCCTATAACTGACAATACTGTTTTAAGTTAAAATTTAGTGGGATATTTTGTCCATTTCTTTTGGGCTGCATGTCCTGTCCATAACTTGTGTGAAAACAAATAAACCCACAAATCACGGCCAAATATATATATATATATCTTCTTAAAATTGGCCACATGTGCTAAAGTTAAATCTTGTGGGCTTTTTTGTCCATTCCTTTTGGGTTGCATATCTTGAAACTGAAACCCATAAATCATGGCCAAAATATACATAATGTATTTTCTTACAACTTGCCACACTGTCTGAAGTAAAATCTTGTGGGGTCTTTTGTCCATTTCTTTTGGGCTGCAAGTCTTGTCCATAACTTGCATGATAACAATTAAACCCACAAATCACGGCCAAAAGATATATATTCTAAAACTGTCCACACTTGCTTAAGTTAAATCTTGTGGGCTTTTTTGTCCATTCCTTTTGGGTTGCATGTCTTGTCCATAACTTGTGTGAAAAAACTGAAACCCACAAATCATGGCCAAAATATATAGAATGTATTTTCCTATAACTGGCCACAGTCTTAAGTTAAATCTTGTGGGCTTTTTGTCCATTCCTTTTGGGTTGCATATCTTGTCCATAACTTGTGTGAAAAACTGAAACCCATAAACCATGGCCAAAATATACATAATGTATTTTCTTACAACTTGCCACACTGTCTGAAGTAAAATCTTGTGGGGTCTTTTGTCCATTTCTTTTGGGCTGCATGTCTTGTCCATAACTTGTGTGATAACAATTAAACCCACAAATCACGGTCAAAATAAATATATTCTTAAAACTGGCCACACTGGCTTTAGTTAAATCTTGTGGGCTTTTTCGTCCATTCCTTTTGGGTTGCATGTCTTGTCCATAACTTGTGTGAAAAAACTGAAACCCACAAATCATGGCCAAAATATATAGAATGTATTTTCTTACAACTTGCCACAGTCTTAAGTTGAATCTTGTGGGCTTCTTTGACCATTTCCTTTGGGTTGCATGTGACTTTTTGTCCAAAACTTGTGTGAAAAACACAAACCCACAAATTATTGCCAACAAGATTTTCATGCAGCTGGGCACACTGTCTTATTTTAAATTTGTGGGCTTTTTGTCCATTTATTTTTGGTTGCATGTCTTGTCCATAACTTGTGTAAACGTTTTCCATTTGGAAGCTTATGCAAACAACAAAATTAGTGTAAATAGTTATGAATTTGTGTACATTATAGCAAAAATACATTGCAGTACTAGGAGAAATTACTTAACACATTTTTCTTTACCTTCAGTGTTTTCTGAACCGTTAGGGGCATCAATACTCAGTCTTGTTTTGGAAAGAGCTTACAAAATTTCTAATAATTTGTTCTTTCATCAGAGATCCAAGGACCTGAGGATGATAGCTACAAGTCTGATGGCAACATAGAAGATACCGGAATACATCCAAGGAACACAACAGAAATGGAAACAACAATTGACTCAAGTAGCATGTGGGTATATTCTGGTGTTACAGATTTGGCCGCCACAAACCCTGGGGGGAGACAAATTGTGTTAAGAAGATACTGGAATACATTCAAGGAACATAACAGAAATGGAAACAACAATTAACTCCTTAACATGCAGGTATGCTCCAGTGATAAAGATTTGGCCGCCACAAACTCTGGGGGGAGAAATAGTGTATTACGAAGATACTTGAATACGTCCAAGGAAAACAACAGAAATGGAAACAACAATTCACTCTATTTACATGCAGGTATGCTCTGGTGATACAGATTTGCCCACCACAAACTCTTGGAGGAGAAATTGTGTATTAAGAAGTTACTGGAATTTGTCCAAGGAACACAACAGAAATGGAAACGACGATTGACTCTAGTTATACCCGGGTATGCTCTGGTGATACAGATTTGGCTGCTACAAACTCTACAAACTACCAACTCCTTTCGCCTCAATATTTTCATGGGTAAATTGAACACAAAGGTTCTCTTTATCTAGTATATTATCTACATCTGTTTCAGCAGATTCTCTCCCTGAATGCTCTTAAAAGATTGTTATACTATTGGCATCAAATCAGACTTCTGTTTGGAAAAGGGTAAACAGTGATTTATTTGAAAGGAAGAAATTGTTGATAACATAAATGTGTCACCTATAGCATTTCACTGCCTCATTGTGTCTTTAAAATGCTTTGTATATTTGTTTATAGGAATACATTTAATATCTTAAGTAAGACAAACTAGATTATTGTACAAAAATACCAAAATAGTAATTTTTAATGTACCTATTTACCTTTACCCAATTGCCATAAGTACCACTTATATAGTACCTCTATACCCCACAAGTTCAGCTGCATGCAACTCACACTTAAGGACAAATGCATGCTACAAGTTCAGCTGTGTGCAACTCACACTTACGGACAAATGCATGCTACAAGTTCAGCTGTGTGCAACTCACACTTACGGACAAATGCATGCTACAAGTTCAGCTGTGTGCAACTCACACTTACGGACAAATGCATGCTCCCCATAAGTACCACTTGTACCAGTTGCAACCCACAAGTGAAAATACACACAAGTACCCGTGCATGAGTATGTCCGTCCGTCCGTTCACAATTTCTTTCAACATCTTCTCCTCCTAAACCATTGGGCCAATTTTGACCAAACTTGGCAGGAATGTTCCTTGTGTGATACTTTTCAAAACTTGTTCGTGATTTTTTGATTTGTCAAAAAATGTGGGCGTGGCAGGCAGAAAGGGGCTTATCAGACTAGAAATCATAAGAAAATTCTTTAAAAATCAACCATTGGGCCCAATTGAACCAAACTCGGCAGGAATATTCCTTGAGTCACTCTTTTCAAAATTTGTACACAAATTTTTATATTTGTCAAAAAATGTGGCCGTGGCAGGCAGAAAGGGGCTTATTAGACTTAGAGAAATCATTAGAAAATTCTTTAAAAATCAACCATTGGGCCAATTTGAACCATACTTTGCAGGAATGTGCCTTGAGTCATTCTTGTCAAAATTTGTTCACAAATTTTTAGGTCACCTGACCGAAGGTCATGGTGACCTATTGCGGCCGTGTTTCGTCTGTCGTCGTGCGTCGTGCGTCGTGCGTCGTCCGTCGTGCGTTAACTTTTAACATTTTCGACTTCTTCTTGAGAACCATTGGACGGATTACAACCAAACTTGGCAGGGAGCATCCCCATGGGAAGCCGCTTCAGATTTGTACGAATCATGGAGTTATCTCCCTTTGGGGCCCCATAAAGGGCCAAAAAGGGGTTAAATAGGGTACATCTTAAAAAATCTTCTTCTCATGAACCAGCTATTGGATTTGATTTACATTTGGTATTTAGAGTCTTTAGGGCAAGGACAACAAAGTTTGTACAAGAGAAAAAAATCCGCCCAGAAATGGCCGTGCTGGGGATGGGGGATGGGAGGGGGGGTCGCGTTATTACTTAACTTAACATTTTCGACTTCTTCTTGAGAACCATTGGACGGATTACAACCAAACTTGGCAGGGAGCATCCCCATGGGAAGCCGCTTCAGATTTGTACGAATCATGGAGTTATCTCCCTTTGGGGCCCCATAAAGGGCCAAAAAGGGGTTAAATAGGGTACATCTTAAAAAATCTACTTCTCATGAACCAGCTATTGGATTTGATTTACATTTGGTATTTAGAGTCTTTAGGGCAAGGACAACAAAGTTTGTACAAGAGAAAAAAATCCGCCCAGAAATGGCCGTGCTGGGGATGGGGGATGGGAGGGGGGGTCGCGTTATTACTTAACTTAACATTTTCGACTTCTTCTTGAGAACCATTGGACGGATTACAACCAAACTTGGCAGGGAGCATCCCCATGGGAAGCCGCTTCAGATTTGTACGAATCATGGAGTTATCTCCCTTTGGGGCCCCATAAAGGGCCAAAAAGGGGTTAAATAGGGTACATCTTAAAAAATCTTCTTCTCATGAACCAGCTATTGGATTTGATTTACATTTGGTATTTAGAGTCTTTAGGGCAAGGACAACAAAGTTTGTACAAGAGAAAAAAATCCGCCCAGAAATGGCCGTGCTGGGGATGGGGGATGGGAGGGGGGGGTCGCGTTATTACTTAACTTAACATTTTCGACTTCTTCTTGAGAACCATTGGACGGATTACAACCAAACTTGGCAGGGAGCATCCCCATGGGAAGCCGCTTCAGATTTGTACGAATCATGGAGTTATCTCCCTTTGGGGCCCCATAAAGGGCCAAAAAGGGGTTAAATAGGGTACATCTTAAAAAATCTTCTTCTCATGAACAAGCTATTGGATTTGATTTACATTTGGTATTTAGAGTCTTTAGGGCAAGGACAACAAAGTTTGTACAAGAGAAAAAAATCCGCCCAGAAATGGCCGTGCTGGGGATGGGGGATGGGAGGGGGGGTCGCGTTATTACTTAACTTAACATTTTCGACTTCTTCTTGAGAACCATTGGACGGATTACAACCAAACTTGGCAGGGAGCATCCCCATGGGAAGCCGCTTCAGATTTGTACGAATCATGGTGTTATCTCCCTTTGGGGCCCCATAAGGGGCCAAAAAGGGGTTAAATAGGGAACATCTTAAAAAATCTTCTTCTCATGAACCGGCTGTTGGATTTGATTCACATTTGGTATTTAGAGTCTTTAGGGCAAGTACAACAAAGTTTGTACAAGAGAAAAAAATCCGCCCAGAAATGGCCGTGCTGGGGATGGGGGATGGGAAGGGGGTTGCGGTATTTATAGTTAACTTAACAATTTCCACTTCTTATTAAGAACCATTGATTGGATTTCAACCAAACTTGGCAGAAAGCATCCTAATAGGAAGCCGCTTCAGACTTTGTACAAATCATAGAGTTATCTCCCTTTGGGGTCCCATAAAGGGCCAAAAAGGGGGTAAATTGGGTACATCTTAAAATATCTTCTACTCATGAACCGGCTGTTGCATTGGATACACATTTGGAAGTTAAAGTGTTTAGGGCAAGGGCTACAAAATTTGTACAAGAGAAAAAAAACTCGTCAATAAATGGCCGTGCTGTGGATGGAGGATGGGAGGGGTTCGCGCAATTACTTAACTTTGAACATTTTCTTCTTTTTGAGAACCATTGGACAGATTTCTACCAGACTTGGCAGGAAGCATTCCAATGGGAAGCCGCTTCAGATTTTTACAAATCCTGGAGTTATCTTCCTTTGGGGCCCCAAAAGGTGCCAAAAGGGGGTAAATAGGGTACATATTAAGAAATGTTCTATTGTTGGATTGAATTCACATTTTGGTATTTGAGTCTTTAAATAAGTTTGTACAAGAGAAAAAAAGACTGTCAAGAAATGGTGGTGCTGGGGGGGTTGCGCTTTTTGTTAACTTAACATTTTCCTTAAATGTTTCTGCTCATTTGATTCAGGTGACCGATAAGGCCCTCTGGGCCTCTTGTTTCATTTGTCAAAAATTGTGGCCGTGGCAGGGAAAAAGGGGCTTATCAGACGTAGAGAAATCATTAGAAAATTCTTTAAAAATCAACCATTGGGCCAATTTGAACCATACTTGGCAGGAATGTGCCTTGAGTCATTCTTGTCAAAATTTGTTCACAAATTTTTTAATTTGTCAAAAATTGTGGCCGTGGCAGGGAAAAAGGGGCTTATCAGACTTGGAGAAATCAGAAGAAAATTCTTTAAAAATCAACCATTGGGCCAATTTGAACCATACTTGGCAGGAATGTGCCTTAAGTCATTCTTTTCAAAATTTGTTCAGAAATTTTACATTTGAAAAAAAAAAAAAAAAAAAACATGGCCGTGGCAGGGATAAAGGGGCTTATTAGCCTTAGAGAAATCATAAGAAAATTCTTTAAAAATCAACCATTGGGCCAATTTGAACCAGACCTTGCAGGAATGTGCCTTGAGTTCAAAATTTGACCACAAATCTTTTTATTTGTAAAAAATTGTGGCCTTGGCAGGGAGAAAGGGGCTTATCAGACTTGGAGAAATCATAAGAAAATTCTTTAAAAATCAACCAATGGGCCAATTTTAAGCAGACTTTGCAGGAATGTTCTTTGAGTCTATCTTTTCAAAATTTGTTCACAGTTTTTTTCATTTGTAAAAAACTGTGACTGTGGCAGGGAGAAATGGTTTTATTAGACTTGGAGAAATCATAAGAAAATTCTTTAAAAATCAACCATTGTGCCCAATTGAAGCAGACTTTGCTGGAAGGTTCCTTGAGTGACCCTTCTCAAAACTTTTTCGCGGATTTTTGATTCGTCAAAAAATGTGGGTGTGGCAGGGAGGAAGGGGCTTATCGGACTTAAAGAAATCATAAGAAAATTCTTTAAAAATCAACCATTGTGCCCAATTGAACCAGACTTTACTGGAATGTTCCTTGAGTTACTCTTTTCAAAATGTGTTCATAAATTTTTCCATTAGTCAAAAAATGTGGGCATGGCAGGGAGGAAGGGCTTATCAGACTTAGAGAAATCATAAGAAAATTCTTTAAAAATAAACCATTGGGCCAATTTTCTATTTCCCTTATCTGTTGCTCTCAGGCTGGCCCCATGTTTATCTTATGTAAACAAATAAGGGATTAGCTTTAGCTTATCAGATGGTAATCTTTCACTAAATTCTATCAATCACAGACAAAATCTTGTTAATTGAGCCTATCATAAATGATCAATCTCTAACAGATCAGTATGCTTTGAAAATTAGCCCTATGTTGTATATTGCGAAATCATGAAATAATTGTTGAAAATTAACTAACTCAACAATTGTGCTAATTCATACCCAACCTTACAGGATCGATTGGAACAAAATTATTTCTTAATTGTTTCCAAAAGAAAGTCCTTATAAGTTTCATGCCTTTGAATTTGACAAAATTGCCATTATCACTCTTGTCATCTTGATTCAGGTGAGCGATTTAGGACCATCATGGTCCTCTTGTTTTTTTTTTTTTTTTAAAATATGGGCATGGCAGGGCGTGCTTGGGGATTGTTCAATGAGTTATATCCTTTTGTTGAGAATTGGTATTTTTTGCAACATTTACATGTGTTGTTTAGTCTGTTGATTTTATGTTAGCTCTATTTCCAAATTGATCAGCTCGCAGTTCAAATGAAATCAACCTTTTAAAATGCACAAAAACTGCGCTTTTGGGGGGTATGATCACTTTCAGTGATATTCTAGTTAGTCCAATTTGAACCAAACTTGGCAGGACTGACCCTTGAGTGATTATATTCAATGTATGCTCATTATTTTTTCATTCGCCAAAAAATATGGGCGTGGCAGGGCGGGGCTTATCCGACTTTGAGAAATCGTTAGATAATTCTTCAAAAATCTTCTCCTCCTCAACCACTGGGCCAATTCTTACCAAACTTGGCAGGAATGTTCCATGGGTGACCCTTTTCAAAACTTGTTCGTGAATTTTTGATTTGTCAAAAATTGTGGGCGTGGCAGGGCGGGGCTTATCGGACTAAGAGAAATCATGTGAAAAATCTTTAAAAATCAATTATTAGTCCAATTTGAACCAAACTTGGCAGGACTGACCCTTGAGTGATTATATTCAATCTTTGCTCATGATTTTTTCATTCGCCAAAAAAAGTGGGCGTGGCAGGGCGGGGCTTATCCGACTTCGAGAAATCGTTAGAAAATTCTTCAAAAATCTTCTCCTCCTCAACCACTGGGCCAATTCTTACCAAACTTGGCAGGAATGTTCCTTGGGTGACCCTTTTCAAAACTTGTTCGTGAATTTTTGATTCGTCAAAAATTGTGGGCGTGGCAGGGTGGGGCTTATCGGACTAAGAGAAATCATGTGAAATTTTTTTAAAAATCAATTATTTGGCCAATTTGAACCAAACTTGGCAGGAATGACCCTTGAGTGATTATATTAAATGTATGCTCATGATTTTTTCATTCGCCAAAAAATGTGGGCGTGGCAGGGCGGGGCTTATCCGACTTCGAGAAATCGTTAGATAATTCTTCAAAAATCTTCTCCTCCTTAACCACTGTGCCAATTCTTACTAAACTTAGCAGGAATGTTCCTTGGGTGACCCTTTTCAAAACTTGTTCGTGAATTTTTGATTTGTCAAAAATTGTGGGCGTGGCAGGGCGGGGCTTGTCGGACTTTGAGAAATCATGTGAAAAATCTTTAAAAATCAATTATTAGTCCAATTTGAACCAAACTTGGCAGGACTGACCCTTGAGTGATTATATTCAATGTATGCTCATGATTTTTTCATTCGCCAAAAAATGTGGGCGTGGCAGGGCAGGGGTTATCCGACTTCGAGAAATCGTTAGATAATTCTTCAAAAATCTTGTCCTCCTTAACCACTGTGCCAATTCTTACTAAACTTGGCAGGAATGTTCCTTGGGTGACCCTTTTCAAAACTTGTTCGTGAATTTTTGATTTGTCAAAAATTGTGGGCGTGGCAGGGCGGGGCTTGTCGAACTTTGAGAAATCATGTGAAAAATCTTTAAAAATCAATTATTTGGCCAATTTGAACCAAACTTGACAGGACTGACGCTTGGGTGATTCTATTCAATGTATGCTCATGATTTTTTCATTTGCCAAAAAATGTTGGCGTGGCAGGGCGGGGCTTATCCGACTTCGAGAAATCGTTAGATAATTTTTCAAAAATCTTGTCCTCCTTAACCACTGTGCCAATTCTTACTAAACTTGGCAGGAATGTTCCTTGGGTGACCCTTTTCAAAACTTGTTCATGAAATTTTGATTTGTCAAAAATTGTGGGCGTGGCAGGGCGGGGCTTATCAGACTTAGAGAAATC
This sequence comes from Fragum sueziense, assembly GCA_963680895.1. NCBI lineage: Eukaryota > Metazoa > Mollusca > Bivalvia > Cardiida > Cardiidae > Fragum > Fragum sueziense. Next base: position 19,927,622 of record OY804610.1, read on the forward strand.
ATGTGAAAAATCTTTAAAAATCAATTATTAGGCCAATTTGACAGGAATGACCCTTGAGTGATTGTATTCAATGTATGGTCATGATTTTTTCATTTGCCAAAAAATGTGGGCGGGGCAGGGCGGGGCTTATCTGACTTACAGAAATCGTTAGATAATTCTTCAAAAAAACTCTTCTCCTTAACCACTGTGCCAATTCTTACTAAACTTGGCAGGAATGTTCCTTGGGTGACCCTTTTAAAACTTGTTCTCGAATTTTTGATTTGTCAAAAATTGTGGGTGTGGCAGGGCGGGGCTTATTGGACTTAGAGAAATCATGTGAAAATTCTTTAAAAATCAATTATTTGACCATTTTGAATTTAAGTTGGCACTAATGTCCCTTGATCGATTGTATGTAATGTATTTTCATGAATTTTTGATTCGTCAAAAAATGTGGGTGTGGCAGGGCGGGGCTAATCCGACTTCGAGAAATTGTCAGATAATTCTTCAAAAATCTTCTCCTCCTTAACCACTGAGCCAATTCTTACCAAACTTGGCAGGAATGTTCCTTGGGTGACTCTTTTCAAAACTTGATCAGGAATTTTTGATTTGGTGTTTTGTTACCATAATTGGCAGGAATGTTCATATGGTGACTTATTTCAAAATTTGTTCGTGAATTTTTGATTTGCAAAAAATGTGGTAATGGCAGGGCAGGGCTTATCAGGCTTAACGAAATCATGAGAGAAAATTCTTTAAAAAGCAATTATACGGTAAATTTGAACCAAATCTTACAGGAATGTACCTTTATTGACTGTCTTCAATACGTGGTTGTAAATTTTTAGTTTATTGAAAAATATCAGCATGGCAGGGCTGGGCTTGGGGATTGTTAAATGAGCTATGTCCTTTTGTTGAAAATTGGTATTTTTTGCAACATTTACATTGTGTTGTTTGGTCTGTTGATTTTTTGTTAGCTCTATTTTTCCAATTGAACAGCTCCCAGTTCAAATGAAATCAACTTCTCAAAATGCACAAAAACTGCACTTTTTGGGGGTATGATCACTTTCAGTGATATTCTAGTTAAGCTTGCAAGTTGTTTTAGGACACAATTGGGACCAGAATATGGATTTCCTCATACCCATTTCCAAATAAATCATTGTTTGTATGTCTCAAAGTAGAAACTCTGAAAGTTTCCAATAGATATGGCTTCAGATGAGCGTTGTTTTTTCATGGTCAGACAAAAGTAAGAGAAATTGATGAAAGTAGAGAGACTAGAGCATTCAACGTCTATAATTAAGCTTGCAAGTTAAGTTAGGCCGCAATCGGGACCTATTGAAAATTGGCTCTCCCTTAATGGAAATCTCTCTTACTTGATAAAAGAGTCAGAAAAAAGTGTGTCCATGTTTTGTTAGCTCACCTGAGCACAAAGTGCTCGAGGTGAGCTATTGTGGTCACTCACCGTCCGTCGTCCGTCTGTTCGTCTGTCTGTCTGTCTGTCTGTCTGTCCGTCCGTCCGTCCGTCAACAATTTCTTCAAACATCTTCTTCTCCAAAACCAACAGGCCAATTTTGACCAAACTTGGCAGGAATGTTCCTTGAGTGACCCTTCTTAAAACTTGTTCGCAGATTTTTGATTCTTCAAAAAATGTGGGCGTGGCAGGGCGTGGCTTATTGGACTTAGAGAAATCCTAAGAAAATTCTTTAAAAATCAACCATTGGGCCAATTTGAAGCAAACTTGGCAGAATTGTTCCTTGAGTGACCCTTCTCAAAACTCGTTCGCAGATTTTTGATCCGTCAAAAAATGTGGCCGTGGCAGGGAGAAAGGGGCTTATCAGACTTAGAGAAATCATAAGAAAATTCTTTAAAAATCAACCATTGGGCCAATGTGAACCAAACTTGGCAGAATTGTTCCTTGAGTGACCCTTCTCAAAACCTGTTCGCAGATTTTTGATTTGTCAAAAAACGTAGCCGTGGCAGGGAGAAAGGGGCTTATCAGACTTAGAGAAATCATAAGAAAATTCTTTAAAAATCAACCATTAGGCCAATTTGAACCAGACTTTGTAGGGACGTGCCTTAAGCCAATCTTTTTAAAATTTGTTCACGAATATTTTCATTTGTAAAAAATTGTGGCCGTGGCAGGGAGAAAGGGGCTTATCAGACTTAGAGAAATCATAAGAAAATTCTTTTAAAATTAACCATTGGGCCAATTACAAGCAGACTTTGCAGGAATGTTCTTTGAGTCTCTCTTTTCAAAATTGATTCACAAATTTTTACATTTGTCAAAAAATGGGGGTGTGGCAGGGAGGAAGGGGCTTTTTGGCCTCAGAGAAATCCTAAGAAAATTCTTTAAAAATCAACCAATGGGCCAATTTGAACCAAACTTTGCAGAATTGTTCCTTGAGTGACCCTTTTCAACATTTGTTCATAAATTTAAAGTTTCGTCAAAAAATGTGGGTGTGGCAGGACAGGGCTTATCTAACCAAGAGAAATTGTTAAAAAGTTCTTCAAAAATCTTCTTCTCCTTAACCATTGGGCCAATTAGAACCAAATTTGGCAGGAATGTCCCTTAGGTGACCCTTCTTAAGATTTGTTCGCGGATTTTTTATTCATCCAAAATTGTGGGCGTGGCAGGTCAGCACTTATCGGACTTGGAGAAATTCTAAGAAAATTCTTTAAAAATCAACCATTGGCCCAATTTGAACCACACTTGGCAGAAATGTTCCTTGGGTGAATCTTTTCAAAATTTGTTCTCATTTTTTTTTTCATCAGAAAAAGTGGGCGTAGCTTATCAGACTTACAGTGTTTGCAAATTTTGTTTTGGACAAAAAAAAGTGGCCGTGGCAAGGCCTGGCTTATCAGACTTAAAAGAAATCATAAGAAAATTCTTGAAAAATCAAGCATGGGTCAATTTGAAACAAATTTGGCAACAATGTTCCTTGAGTGACCCTTTTCAAAAAGTGGGCATGTCTTTAAACTTCTTTCAGGTGAGCGATATAGGGCCATTCTGGCCCTCTTGTTTTTTTTTTCAACTCCTTAACAAAAAATGCAGCTTTTGATAACTTTAGAAAGTCATTCTTCTAAAGGAACCTTCACATCCATTTTACCAACAATGTTTCCAAAGCCTTTGTCTTGTAGGGTGTCAAATGGCATCACTGTGTGGGAATAGGTTAACCCATTACTGCACAGTGATGCCTTTTGACTCCCTTAAAAGAAAAGGCTTGGAAAACATTGTGGAAAATGAAGAAATTGCTTGTGACAAAGATACAAAATACAAAGATTTTTAAATTTTCACCTACATAAAATTGTCGTCTGTAACATCTTTCAAATTGGAACTGTCCAAAATTGTACCGTCTGGTAATGGGTTAACCCTTTCCCAAACAAGACCTGGTTTTGACGTCCCTAATAGAATAGGCTTGGGAAAACATTGACACAAAAGAAGAAACTGCTGATAACCAGCAGTTTCTCCTTTTGTCTCAATGTGTTCTAAGCCATATTTTACACAAATCCTATCTTTGATAACAACCATTTTGTCTTTTGTGGCAGTTTTCGAAGAGGATCACCCAAAAATTTTGTCGTTTGGGAAAGGGTTAAAAGAACAGGCTTGGAAAACATTGTGGAAATTGAAGAAATTGCCTGTGACAAAGATACAAAATACAAAGATTTTTAAATTTTCACCTACATAAAATTGTCGTCTGTAACATATTTAAAATTGGAACTGTCCAAAATGTTACCGTCTTGTAATGGGTTAATGTAAGCTATGATTACAACATTTTTGAACGGTATACACCCCCAAAAATAGTGAGAGACTAATTCTAGGAACTAAATGGACAATTCTAATAAATCCTAGAGATTCTGTCATTTCCATGGTAAATTGGAAAGATTTGTATGTGGAAAATTGTGTTTCAGTTAGAAAGGGCCTTGGAAAACATTGCGACAAAAGAAGAAAATGCTGATAATCAGCATTTTCTCCTTTTGCCTCAATATATTCTGTGCCATATTTTACACAAATCAAATCTTTAACCCATTACCAAACGACAAAATTTTAGGGTGGCCCAAATTGAAAGATCCTGCAGACTACAATTTCATGTGAATGTATTTTTTTTACTTTTAGGTCTTTTTGGATGGAAAACATTGTGGGAAATGAAGAAATTGCTTGTCACAAGCAATTTCTTCATTTTCCACAATATTTTCCAAAGCCATTATCTTGTGGAGAGTCAAAAAGAGTCATTGTGTGGTAATGGGTTAATAACATCCATTTTGTCATTTGTGGCAGTTTTGGAAGTGGATCACCCTAAAATTTTGTCATTTGGGAAAGGGTTAAATTGGTGTCATCAACACATTTCAAATTGGAACTGTCCAACATTTTACCGTCTGGTAATGGGTTAATGTAAGCTATGATTACAACTTTTTCGAACGGTATACTTCCCAAAAATAGTAAAAGACTAATTCTGGTAACTAAATGGACAATTCTAATAAATCCTAGAAATCCTGACATTTCCATGACAAATTGGAAAGATTTGTGTGTACGAAAATTGTGTTTCAATCCTTCACTAGAAAAATGAATTCCCCATTTCACTGACATTGTTTTTATTATAGCGCAATGAATTATAGTTTCTATGGAAATGTTTCAGAAAAAAATATGAGAAATTTTCAGAGAAGAGATGTATTACTTTCCAAGAATTTTCCCTAATCTTAACCCATTCCAAAATAATGCTTTTAGATGCCCAATAATACAAAGGCTTTGCCTTTAGAAACATTGTAGAAAATGAAATGTGCATGTGGCAAGCAAGTTCTTCAATTTTCACAATGTTTTTTACCCAGTAAGACCAAAACTTCTAAATTTTCTTTCATTTAATTATTATCAGCAATTTCTTTGAATTTGGACCTGTCTAAAATTTTGCTGTTTGGAAATGGGTTAATACTGTATTCAATTTTCTGTGATATTAAGACATAAAATTTAATAATGCGTCTTTTGAAGTGCTTTTAAAAATGAATTGAAATGTCATTTCCCTGGAAATCCAGGTTTAACCCTTTCTCAAACGGCAGAAACTTACAGGGTTCCATCTTGAAAGCAATTGCAGATGAGACAGTGAGAAATATTAATTTGGTTACAATATATGGCACATAAAATATTGAGACAAAGGAAGAAAATGCTGGTTATCAGCATTTTCTTCCTTTGTCTCTATATTTTCCAAAGTTTTCCTATGTAGGTATGTCAAAACCAGGTCTTGTTTGGGAAAGGGTTAATTAAAGAAATACCAAAACTAACAAAATTCTTTCTAGTATTAAATAAAATCAACTCAACCCTTTCAAAAACAATTTCTGGTTTTGACAAACCCATCTAATATAACTGGAAAACTTGTGAAGAAAAATAAGAGAATGTTGATTTTCTCCTTTTCCCAAATAACTTTTCCTCATGCAGATACATGTCATTCAAATTCTAACAAATGTCATAAAACTGTTGAAAATGACATTAAAGCAAGATATGTCCAATACTACAAGTTGATTTATGGTCCCTTTATTCATAATATTGTCCTATAGAATTCTAAAGTATGGATTCATGAGGGATTGTCTCTGGATATTAGAAATAATTCTGATGTTTCTTGCCCTAATTGAGGAATCATTGATCGGGTAATCAGCCAGAAAAAAAAAAACACTTGATATGGATAATGAATCATCATTGTCCAAATTAATAGATGAGAGGAGGAAAGGGCAATTTAATTTGTTTCTTTTCAAATCCAAACCCTATGTTGTGGGTTCTGATTGAAATCGAGATGATTCCAATGAGTGCCCAAAATATAGAGTCTGATGAACATTGAATTAAATGTTGCAGTTTGAAAAGCCATCACCCCCTCTTATCTGTTGCTCTGATCGCCAACATATTTTTCAGTATTCCAAACAACTTCATCATTTTACCACCTCCCAAAACAAGAATACAAATGACAAACTCTAATCAATAAAATAACAACCAAAAAACTTTTATCAATAGAAAGGTACTTTATAATTTTCCAGCACACTCAGAGTTTCCTATTACGCCAAATTGTGTGTGAACTGCGTATAATTGAAAAAAAATGTACAGTATTATAGTCCAGTATGTGATTTCACGCACAAAAATTTGAACCTGCATCTTCAATTGTAAGCAAGAAGAGAGTTGTTAAACAATCCAGCATGAACACCCCCCTTTTCTGTCTCTTAATAATATTTCACCCAATTTTTCAATGGTACTGCGTACAAACCCCACCGATAAAATCTAAGTGGAAACACTGACAATTTTCCGGTACAACAAGTATATTGACATGTTTTTATTTTCCTATAATTTCTATCTAGGATAGATTTATGAGGGATTGTCCCTGGTAATCAGAAAAATGTTTCTGATATTTTTTCCTGTAATTGAAGTGCCATAAAATGAGTTAACCCTTTCCCAAATGACAGAAATTTATGGTGGTTCAATGCAAAAGTTGCTGCAGACAACAATAATGGTGTTAATTAAAGTTGGATTTGTGTATGATATTGCTTAGAAAACATTGAGGCAACAGAAGAAAATGCTGATAACCAGCATTTTCTTCTTTTGCCTTAATGTTTTCCATAGCCTATTCTATTAGGGAAGTCAAAATCTGGTCTTGTTTGGGAAAGGGATGAGGTAAATCAGACAAAAAGAAAACACTTGATGGGGATAATGTATCATCATTTCCAACATTTTATGACAAGCAATTTCTTCATTTCCAGCAATGTTTCCAATCCAAAAAGTCATAAAATTGCAAAATTTTATCAAATTGAAAATGCTGTCTGCAACAGTACTTCTTTCAATTTAGACAAACTTAAAGTTTTGTTGTCTTTTAATGAGATAAAAAAAAATAAAAAGAGAAAAAATAAAAAAAAAAACTATATGCTACCCAAGACGGCCCTATATAAAGCTGCGTTCCCATTACTGACTTAATCAACTCGATCAACTTGTTCGCCTAAATTCCCCAATCAAACCTGATTAAACTTGATCAAATATATTTACACGACTTCTTTATTTCTTGTCGTTTAATTCCTGATCATTTTTTGCTGACCACGCTCGATCGTCCCGATCACACTTGCCGACAAAGCTCGATCAGTACTAGATCGCTTGATCGAGTTGATTTGGTCGGCAATGGGAACGCGCCTTAAACATAATCTTCTCCATTCTGTCCTCCAGTACATGAATTTTTACTTGATTCTGTATTGTTTCTGATATTTCTTGTCCTAATTGAAGTAAAATTGATCGTGTAATCAGGCAGAAAAACACTTGATGGGCATAATGTATCATCATTACCAACCAACATTTTTAACCCATTGCCAGATGACAATTTAATTTAGACTGGTCCAAATCCAAAGATGTTGCAGATGACAATTTCTTGTGAATGAGATTTTTCTGGGTAGGACATATTTGGGGAAATAAAGAAATTGCTTATCACAATTGACAAAATTACCATTTTCGCTCATGTCATCTATGTTCAGGTGAGCAAATTAGGACCATCATGGTCCTCTTGTTACTTGAACTAGGACTTGTTTCTGATGTTTCTTGGTCTAATTGAGGCAAAATTGATCGGGTAATCAGGCAGAAAAACACTTGATGGGCATAATGTATCATCATTACCAACAATTTTAACCCTTTTCCAATCAGCAAAATTTACTGTAGCCTGTGGAGCGATTCAGGCCCTCTTGGGCCTCTTGTTACATGAAATAGGACTTGTTTCTGATATTTCTTGTCCTAATTGAAGCAAAATTGATCGGGTAATCAGGCAGAAAAACACTTGATGGGGATAATGCATCATCATTTCCAACAATTTTAACCCTTTTCCAGACAGCAAAATTTTAGACAAGTCTAATTTGAAAGGTATTGCAGACGACAATTTCTAGTGAATGAGATTTTTTTCTGCGTATAAAATGTTGTGGGAAATAATGAAATTGCTTATCACAATTGACAAAATTACCATTTTTAATTGGACGTCCGAAAGGACGTACAATTCTTATAACCACTTTTGGACAGGCGAAATGGGTTTTCATTACCAAAAAACCCTTTCTCAGACTCAATTGCCAGTTGACCAAAATTCAAAATAGATTTTGCGACAATACAGGAAAACTGTCGTATCTTTTCCTACTTTCTATGTGTTCTCTAACAAATACTATAAGATTCATTGGCCGATTCAATTCATGCCACGTCTTAACCAACTTTACGATTTTTTTTCGATTTAATCATTTTCTTGTAGTTTTTTGACTTTCGTAATATTTATTGTGTAAAGGGTAAGATCTTTAGAAAGCGATACATGCATACACTATGGTTATAATGTAAACAGACATCCTATATCATCAGCAGCAGCGATAGCTCAAACGGGAAAGGATTAACCTCGCAACCTTTTTTTCAGTTTGAAATTTGGAACGCCGTTGGTTCAAAACCAGTTCGGATTATTTCTTCTGTAAAACGTTTGTTTTTCTTGATGTGTTTACTGAAAACACACATTTTAGAATGATTACCCAATTTAATGCACGTATTGTGTATGATAGGTTCCTTTTCTTTGATCATTGTTGTTTAAGTCTTTGACATATTTAAAGGAACGGGGTTTCCACGAGACGTACTTTGGAACCAGGGTTTTGAAATTGATTATCGGGGAGGAGTTCATTTCGCAACTCGGGTTCGACTCGATGACAAATCATGGTTCCATCTGAACAGCCTCAGATGAGACACTAGTGAAATCCACCTATTCAGAAAAATAGTTGCTCTTACGAGTTTTTTTTCTCTAGCATCTGTATCACTGATATTCGACAGTATCATGACCTATTTACATACTGATCGATGATCATGACAACAATGATTATTACTAGTATAAGACTAAGTGACAGCGATCTGTATTTATTTCGTTTAAGAGACCCGTTTACGTGTATTGAGCTAAGAAGATGAAGCAATGGGTCTGCAACAGATGGTACCTGGATGATCGTATGAATATGTTTACAGATAGGGACATTGCTATTCTCAAATTTTCGTTGATAATGATATGAAGATTTAAATTGCTTATTGTACTCCACTGCCATTTTTCCGACGGCACGTTCCCAATTTCTTCTTTTTATGCACATCTGTAGATGTAAGGATGCTGCGGTAGTACTTGTATGAGGAATCCATGGTTAGGTGCTCCAATTCATCTGGTATTTTGTTTCAGGAAAAGTATGTATTGAATTTGTTTTGTAACCACAATCAGGGAAAACTGCTACCGTGTTTTTTTTTTCTTTTTTTACTCTAAACAGGAATAAAAATCAAAGTGCTTGGAGCACTATATTTAGACGCCTCTCATTGATTGAGCGGAATTGTATGTAAATGATCGGCGTTTCATTACTTTATTTTGTTGAATTTGTGTTAAGATCGATTCTAAATCACTGCGGTCGTTTTTTCGCCAACGATGGTGGAGATAGAAGTCGAACAAGAGTGCCATGGTCACAATATACGCCGCCACTTATAAAACTTGAGACAAAAAAATGACATTGACAAGGATTTATAAATATCCACACAAAAACCTGTAAAAAGTTGTGTTCACAAAAAGGTTTTTATAAATATCCAGTCAAAAACCTGGAAGGTATTGCGTTCACGAGACTGAAATATCATTAAGCCCTAGAGACTAAGATTGAAGGGGGGGGGGGGCATAACTCAGGCAAAAATCAATGAACCATAAAATCCTTACTTCATGCACATCTACCAATTAAGGTAATAACAGCCACCAAGTTTCATAAGGATTCAGTCAGAATCTTAGAAGAAGTTGTGTTGACAAGGCTGCAATTTCAATCAGCCCCAGAGACTAAGTTTTAAGGGGGCATAACTCTAGAAAAAATCAATGAACCATAAAATTCTTCCTTCATGCAAATCTACCAATTGAGGTGATTGACCAAGTGTCATTAATATCCAGCCATAAACGTAGGAGGACTTGCGTTGACAAGGCTGCAATTTCAATAAGCCCCACAGACTAAGTTTTAAGGGGGCAAAACTCTGGCAAAAATCAATGAACCATAAAATTCTTCCTTCATGCACATCTACCAATTGAGGTGATAACATTGACCAAGTTTCATTAAGATCTAGCCAGAAACTTAGGGGGAGTTGTGTTGACAAGGCTGCAATTTCAATAAGCCCCAGAGACTAAGTTTTTAAGGGGCATAACTCAGGCAAAAATCAACGAACCATAAAATCCTTCCTTCATGCACATCTACCAATTGAGGTGATAATATTGACCAAGTTTCATTAAGATCTAGCCAGAAACTTAGGAGGACTTGTGTTGACAAGGCTGCAATTTCAATAAGCCCCAGAGACTAAGTTTTTAAGGGGCATAACTCTGGCAAAAATCAACGAACCATAAAATCCTTCCTTCATGCACATCTACCAATTGAGGTGATAACATTGACTAAGTTTCAAGAAGATCCAGCCAGAAACTTAGGAGGAGTTGCGTTGACAAGAAAAGTGGACGGACGTACGGACGGACGGATGGACGGACGGACAGACGGAGAAGATGACGCCAATATACGTCCGCCTCCGGCGGCGTATAAAAAAGATGATTAAAAAGAACAATGTCTGAGTAGAATTCGAACCCAGGGCCTTTCGGATATAACATGTGTAAAGAGTACAAGGTGAGTGCTCTGCTAAGTGAGCTATCGCGGCTTTCATTTATGTAGCGCGTTGGCTTACATTTTGAATAAATTGCTTTGTAGCGTACTTTATAAAATCAATGAAAAGTATAACTGACGACAATACTCATAGTAAACCGAAACAAGAAGACAAAAGTGCTAATCGCATGGCCTTAATTGAATTTGGTAATCAAATTAATAGTGATTATTCATAGCGACAAATCAGTTGTCTTGAAACGGCAATCAAATCAATTTGAAGCCTGAGAAGGGTTTTCTGGTATTAAAGCCGATTTCGTATGTCCGAAACCGATCTTATAGAATTAAACACAGAAGAATGAATAAAATATCTTTCGTTCATGTACAATCCCGCTCAATCAATCAGAGACGTCCAATTACAGTGCTCTCAGCACTTTGATTGCTCATGTTATCTATGTTAAGGTAAGCGATTTAGGACCATCATGGTCTCTTGTTTCTTGAACTAGGACTTGTTTCTGATATTTCTTGGTCTAATTGAAGCAAAATTGATCAGGTAATCAGGCAGAAAAACACTTGATGGGGATAATGCATCATCATTATAACACTTTTAACCCTTTTCCAAACAGCAAAATTTTAGACTGGTTCAAATTAAAAGATGTTGCAGACTGCATTTTAAATAGAATAAAATTTTACTCTTTTTGTCTGATAGGATAGAGAACATTTCAGAAAATGAAGAAATTGCTTGTCACAATCAATTTCTTAATTTTCCACAATGTTTTCCAAAGCCATATTATAATCTTGTATTGCGTCAAAAGGTGTCGTCCTGGCTTTGGGAAAACCTTAACCCATTCTCACATAATGATGCTTTTTGATGCCCTACAACTTCTGACAAACAAATATTCATTTTCCACAATTTTTTGCAATAAACATTAAATTTTGTGGATCAAGTTATCGGAGGGAACAATTTAACTTGCACCATATGGCAGAATTGAAATGTTAAATTGGATTCAGTAACTGGAGTACTTTAACCATAATGGCGGAATTTATTGAAAATCCGCTGTGGCCATTATAGCGCAGCTGGTAGAAAATTGTTCTCTAAATTGTGAGGTCCTTGCTTTGATTGTCGTTTTAGAGTCCATGAAAACTGTCTCCCATTCCCAAAATTCTGCCTAAAAAAAGACATCTAGAGACAAAGTACCAAGTTAATGCGAACATTAAGATGTACAGAAGTGTGGATCGTATTCACGTAATGATTCAATGTTTCTGAGTAACGATGCCATGTTCCGCGTAAATGGATCTTTCAGGAGGAAATTAAAAACTAGCTGTTGTGGAAAATTAGATTAATGTTATAGAATGAGACAAAACAGATATGGAAACTTGACATTAGAGACTTTACTGAAAACTGGGAAAGTTTTTAGCCCAACACTATTTGAAACAATCCCTTATTTTGAAGTTCTCGTCGAGAAATTTAAGAAAATATTAAGGGAAAAGTAGGGATTGTTGAAAATTGGATTGATGCTATAGAGAGAGACAGAACAGGTATTGTCAGATATGTGTGAACCATTTAGGGAAAATTCCCCCAAAATTCTGTCTAAGAAAGACATTTAGAGACAAAGTACCAAGTTAATGCAAACATTAAGGTAACAGAAGTGTGGATCGTGTTCGCGTAATGATTCAATGTTTCTGTGGAACGATGTCATCTTCCGCGTAAATGGATCTTTCACGAGGAAATTAAAAACTAGCTGTTGTAGAAAATTGGATTAATGTTATAGAATGAGACAAAACAGATATGAAAACTTGACATTAGAGACTTTTCTGAAAACTGGGAAAGTTTCAGCTGAATTTAATCCGAAACAATTAGCCCTAATTTTGAAGTTCTTGTCAAGAAAGTTAAGGAAAACAATGAAGAAAAAGACAAAATAGATATGAAAACTTTACATAAGAGACATTTATACTGAAAACTGGGAAATTTTCAGTTTGACTGTTAAAAACAGTGAATTTGTATTATTACAGCATGGAAAACTGATGTTTGAGATGAAACATTGTAAACCCTCCCCCCCCCCCCCCCCCCCCCCCTCTCCTAATTAATGTTAAAAGATTTCTTATGGTGTTTTAGATAAAGTGTGTCTGAAGATCTATATTTTGACCGGGTGTTTCGAATGCTCCATACTTTATTAAAAAAATGTCATGATGATGTCATTTGTATAAGGTATGGAGCATTTGGAACGCCACAGTCTAAATTATGGAGAATTCGGAACAACTTGGTCAACTTTCTCTCATGTTGTTGCTACAGTATTAAGTGATTAACCCTTTCCCAAACAACAAAATTTTAGGGAGATCCACTTCAAAAACTGCAACAAATGACAAAATGGATGTTATTAAAGATAAGATTTCTGTAAAATATGGCATAGAAAATATTGAGACAAAAGGAGAAACTGCTGGTTACCAGCAGTTTCTTCTTTTGTTTCAATGTTTTCCCAAGCTTTTTCTATTAGGGACGTCAAAACCAGGTCTTGTTTGGGAAAGGGTTAAGCGAGGTTTTCTGCTACAAGTGTAGAGTAAACAGCTGAAAAAATCTTGCTCTAAAGAACTCTTTATCTTAGAGAAATCTGAAAATATCTTAAAAATCAAACTCTTAAGAAGGCGCCTAAGGACTTGCCTTTGGAAAGTGTTACAACATAGCAATAAAAGAGTCTCATCCAAGAAGATAATATGATCTGAAGAAATGAATCTGAGCAATTTATCCCATCACCACACAATGACTCTTATTGACTCCATACAATATAATGACAAGCAATTTCTTCATTTTCCACAAAGTTTTTCCATGCGTTTTCTCTAGGGGAGTCAAAAGGCATCATCGTATGTGAATGGGTTAAAACATAGCAATAAAAGTGCCTCATCCAAGAAGATAATATGATCTAAAGAAATCAATCTGAGTAATTTAAGAGTTGGATGGTTGTGATAGGGAATGTCAATAGTTATAATGTATTGTGTGGCTTTTCAACAAAAACCTTGTAACTGTAGCTTAAAACAAGCTGCAGATACGAGGTTTTCGTTGAAAAGCATCAATTGACTACAGAGCTGCTTTTCTCCCAAAACCCTGCATCTTCAGATTGTGTAAAGCTGTATTTACAAGGTTTTTGAAGAAAAGTGACAAAATATAGGAAGCTGGAAAATAAATCATCAGTTGGTGTCTAAAACACTGTACATACACTTTCTTAATGCTGTAGCTATGGTCTTTTGCTTCCAAAAGATAGACTAGAAATGATATTGAACTGGTGTCAAAAATGTCTTACCAAATGTCTTACCTACAGCTTCTGTATGCTGTAGTTAAGTTATTTTAGACACAAAATGGAATCTTTAGTAGCAGGAGAAATCAATTAGGGACAACTTGAGGCCCTCATAGAAAATTTTCTGGTATGTGACAAATGGCAGAACTGCCTTAATTAACTTGCTGCTGTCTTTGGTCAAAAGTTGCTTTGGGGCTTTTCATTTAACCCTTTCCCATACAAGACATGATTTTGACGTCCCTAATAGAAAAGGCTTGGGAAAACATTGAAACAAAAGAAGAAACTGCTGATGACCAGCAGTTTCTCCTTTTGTCTCAATATTTTCTGTGCTATATTGTATACCAATCCTTTCTTTATTGACTTCAAAATTGTCTTCTGCAACACCTTTCAAATTGGAACAGTCTAAAATTATGTCATTTGGGAAAGGGTTAATACCCAATAAGAAAGAGGCTTTGGGAAATATGGGAGAAAATGAAGAAATTGCTTGTGATTAGCAATATCATCATTTCCCACAATGTTATCTATCCAGCAAAAAAATACCAACAAAAAACAAAAAAATGTAAATTCATATTAATTTGAAATTTTTGCCTGCAACATCTTTTAATTTGGATAAGTCTAAAAGTGTGCTGTCTGGTAATGGCTTTTAAAAATATTAATCAAAAGAAGAAAAGGTCAATGTAGATAAGCCTTTCTATAATTACCAGACTTACTTTAGTTGTCGCCACATCGTATGGCACAATGTTTATGTTTTGTTCAAATGTAATTGAACGTTAAAGAACGTTAAAGAAAACATAAACACGTGCCATACGATGTGGCGACAACTGTAGTAAAATTGCTAAACCACAACGGGATGTCATAAAGACATTCAATATCACAACTTTCTAATTAAGTTAGATTGATTTCTGCAACCCAATATCGTCGCTCTTCAACAAAAACCTCGTAACTGTAGCTTGTTCTAAGCTGCAGTTACAAGGTTTTTGTCGAAAAGCAGGAATATCCTCTTCTTGAGCAATTCCCTGACGGAAAATGTAGGTCGGATAGTTTGATATTATTACATTGCTCATCAATATTTCAGATATATAATTGCAGATGATGCACATGGCCATGTATTGTACATCATTGGGTCAATGGCAACCTTTGTCACAGCGTCATCAGCAATTTTGAAGTGAACATTTGATTGTTTGTAAAAAGATTATAGAGTGTGTCAACATTTACAGAACATGACACTACCACCTACAGGGCTGCTAATTATTTTATATTGATTGTTATTCAGATCCGAGAATACAAGATTTAGAATTGTCATGAAGCGTGCCTTGATACTCGTACTAGGAAATATTGAGAGAAGCAAGTCCATAAAAAGATGGCTATGCAAAAATGCACAAATTCATGTGAATGGTGTAAGTTGTAACAGAAATAAAAGAAATAAAGTGGTCACAAAGAAACATAATTATCAAACCACTTACTCTTCTGTTAGAACAGGGAGCAATTTTATGCAGATAAGGGTGACATTATATCAGACAAACAACAGTATTTTATTGGTGTTGTTAAAAAATCTCATTACTATGGCTTGATTCAAGCTATAGTTACAAGATTTTATAAGAACACCGACAGTATATCAATAGATAATGGTAAACCCAGTATATTTTTAGCACAAAATTCATCGCTATTAAGAATTACCCTCCTGTTAGAATTAGGAAATGACACCCAAGTTTTACCAGAACACTATTTCCGACAGTTTATCAATACAATAACAGTAAACCCAGTATATTTTTAGCACCAAATTCATCGCTTTTAGGAATTATCCTCCTGTTAGAATTAGGAAATGATGCCCAAGTTTTACCAGAACACTCTATTTCCGACAGTTTATCAATACAATGACAATAAACCCAGTTTATTTTTAGCACACTGTTCATCGCTATTAAGAATTACCCTCCTGTTAGAATTAGGAAATGATGCCCAAGTTTTACCAGAACACTCTATTTCTGACAGTTTATCAATACAATAACAGTAAACCCAGTGTATTTTTAGCACAAAATTCATCGCTATTAGGAATTACCCTCCTGTTAGAATAAGGAAATGACGCCCAAGTTTTACCAGAACACTCTATTTTTGACAGTTTATCAATACATAACAGTAAACCGAGATTATTTTTAGCACAAAATTTATCGCTATTAGGAATTACTCTCCTGTTAGATTTAGAAAATGACGCCCAAGTTTTACCAGAACACGCTTATTTTGTTGTCAAGAAATAGACGGGACCATGACATGCAAACTGTCATTGTTTTTCGTTAGAGAACAATTCCCTTGGCATTAGTGACAAGCAAAATTGAAGGTACTTTAACACTGTCCCAAATGGGAATTTTTTAGACTACTATGATTTGAAAATTTGCTGCAGACAAGACAAAATCATGCAAAGTTTGTAGAGGTAAGATTTGTAGAATAAAGCAAATAAAAAATTCCAAGTTAACTTGGTAGAATTGGACTATTCCAGTCACTAGGGCTTTGTTGATTTGTTACTCCAACATTAAATTTAGTGGAATTTTAACATTCTCTGACTTCAATTTTTTTATGCCCCCGTATCGAGAGATCGGGGGCATATTGTTTTACTCGTGTTCGTCTGTCTGTCCATCTGTCCGTCCGTCTGTCTGTTTATGCCCCCGTATCAAGAGATCAGGGGGCATATTGTTTTACTCGTGTCCGTCTGTCTGTCTGACCGTCCGTCTGTCTGTCCGAAAACTTAACATTGGCCTTTTCTCCAAAAGTATTTGACATACAAAGCTCAAATTTGGTATGCAACTTCCTTTCAATGATATCTATTTGTTCCATGCAATATGACCTTTCTCAAGTCATTTATTGACCCTTATCAACCCTTTACTCTACGAAAACTTAACATTTTAGAAAAATGGCCATTTCGGGGGCATTGGTGTTTCACAAACACATCTTGTTTCACTATCCAACACTACTTTGATTGTCTGTCCTCTGAGAGCCCCTGTAGTTTCTTCATTGTTTTCCTATATATTATAGTCGAAACTTGTTATCTCGACATCGGATAAATCGAAATTACGCTTAAGTCGAAGTGAAAGTCATGTCCCATCCTCAACATATGGATATCAAAATTAATTCTGAAACAAATACAGCCATTGAAATTTAGTAGGAAAAGGATAGAATATATTTCAATCGAGGATACATATCATGCCCATCAAAAATGGTTGAATAACGTTTTCATCGAAAATAATCAAAATCGGATTTGTCGAACTCCGGATATGTCGAGGTATTTTGACGGCCCCTCTGACTTTGACAAGAGTGTCGACTGTATTGTATTATGGACAAAGTCATGGTCTGGAAAGCCTCTGATGTCCTAAAACTTTTCAGAAACAATACCTGATGTTGACATCCTTGACAGATAAGGTTGTTGATACTCAGTTGTTATTAGCAAAATAGTTTCATTTCACTGACACAGTTACCTTGGGAATAGTTCTGTAAAAATGACATGAAAAGTTGCATGTCAAAAGCCTGTCTCTCCCTCAATGACAAAATGACGTTTTCAGATAAAAATTACAGATAACCGTAACGTAACGGGTCTCTTACTCGATGCTTTTTAAACCCTTTCCCAAACAAAATTTCAGGGCGATCCACTTCAAAAACTGCCACAAAAGACAAAATGGATATGTTATTAAAAATAGGATTATGTAAAATATGACACAGAAAATTTTGAGACAAAAGGAGAAACTGCTGGTTATCAGCAGTTTCTTCTTTTGTTTCAATGTTTTCCATAGCCTTTTCTATTAGGGACGTCAAAACCAGGTCTTGTTTGGGAAAGGGTTAACAACAGTTTTGATAGATACGAAGTCCATATCCTTTCTGGCAAAACTGTCACCTAACATTGGTTTAATATTGGTTAACCTATGTGGGTGAGCATCTAGGGGCTGGGCAAGGATGTTGTGGTAGTACTGGTATGAGAAACAACATGAATCCATGGTTAGGTGCTCCAGCCGCCACAATATGACCATAGCAGTTGAAAATGGTGTTTAACCCCAATGAATCAACCTAGTGACATCAAAAACTACTAGGTCCTGGTTTGGGAAAGATGAAAAAGTGGTTAAACCAGATGTCAGACTGATAACCATGAATTTAGATAGAAAATGATCACCAATTTTTATCAGAAAAAGCCATTTTGTTGATGAAAGATAGATGACTACTTGGCATGCAAGCAGCATCTTTTTTATTGAGAACCATAACTATGGCATCAATGTTTTACCAAGCCTTTTCTGCTAGTGACAACAAAACCAGGTTTTGACATCCCCAATAGAGAAGGCCCAAGGAAACATTGAGACAAAGAAGATGCTGATAACCAGCATTTTCTCCTTATGTCTCAATATTTACTGTGCTTTATCATACACAAACCCTGACTTTATGAACATCCCTTAAAAATTTTCATCTGCAGCAAGTTTCAATAATTGAACCACACTAAAAAAGTTTTAAAGTGATCATAAAAAATGTCTTAAGATGATCATGCAGTTTGAGATAGGAAATTAGATCTATCTCGATTTTTTAAGCTATCAGAAAATGCCATTTTTGTCGAGCCCGCTTGCGGTGAGCTCGACATAGTTGTCACAATGGCGGTTCGGTGTATGTGCGTTAGTGCGTGCGTCCGTCCGGATGGAGCTTGTCCGGGCCATAACTTCACCATGGATGGAGGGATTCAGAAATAACTTGGCACAAATGTCAAGCTCAGTAAGGCGGAGTGTCGCGTGCAAGAACCAGATTCCAAGCTCAAAGGTCAAGGTCAAACTTGGAGGTCAAATGTCAAAAATGAGAAGATTTTTGCTTGTCCGGGCCATAACTTCACCATGGATGGAGGGATTCAGAAATAACTTGGCACAAATGTCAAGCTCAGTAAGGCAGAGTGTCGCGTGCAAGAACCAGATTCCAAGCTCAAAGGTCAAGGTCAAACTTGGAGGTCAAATGTCAAAAATGAGATGATTTTTGCTTGTCCGGGCCATAACTTCACCATGGATGGAGGGATTCAGAAATAACTTGGCACAAATGTCAAGCTCAGTAAGGCAGAGTGTCGCGTGCAAGAACCAGATTCCAAGCTCAAAGGTCAAGGTCAAACTTGGAGGTCAAATGTCAAAAATGAGATGATTTTTGCTTGTCCGGGCCATAACTTCACCATGGATGGAGGGATTCAGAAATAACTTGGCACAAATGTCAAGCTCAGTAAGGCGGAGTGTCGCGTGCAAAAACCAGATTCCAAGCTCAAAGGTCAAGGTCAAACTTGGAGGTCAAATGTCAAAAATGAGATGATTTTTGCTTGTCCGGGCCATAACTTCACCATGGATGGAGGGATTCAGAAATAACTTGGCACAAATGTCAAGCTCAGTAAGATGGAGTGTCGCGTGCAAGAACCAGATTCCAAGATGAAAGGTCAAGGTCAAACTTTGAGGTCAAATGTAAAAAATGAGTTGATTTTTGCTTGTCCGGGCCATTCCTTAACTTGGCACAAATGTCAAGCTCAGTAAGGCGGAGTGTCGCGTGCAAGAACCAGATTCCAAGCTCAAAGGTCAAGGTCAAACCAAACGCCATTGTAATGACAGCTGTAGACATAGGTATGGTCTTCTTTCTTCAAAATGAGCGGGCTCGACATGTTGCCCTTCGGCATCTAGTGTTGATGATAGATAGACGACTGCTTGACATGCAAGCAGCAACTTTCAATTTAGACCAACTCCCATGGCATCAATGTTTTACAAAGCCTTAACCCATTTCCACACAGTGACTTTTTTTGACTCCTCACGAGAAAATGGCTTTGGAAAACAATGTGGAAAATGAAGAAATTGCTTGTGACAAGCAATTTCTTCATTTCCCACAATGTTTTCTTACCAAAAAGACCAAAAAATGTAATATTTCATTCACTTTAAATTGCTGTCTGCAACATCTTTGAATTTGGACCAGTCTTAAATTTTGCTGTTTAGTAATGGGTTAATTATCTTTTAGTGACATCAAAACTAAAGCTTGCTTGGGTTTGGTTTGGTTTATTGGGGTTTATATGCCGTTTTCAACTACTTTGGTCATATTGCTGCGACTGGAGCACCTAACCATTGATTCCTGGTATTTCTCTCACCAGTACTACCACAACACCCTAACCGAGCCTCCAGCTGCTCCCCCACGTAGGTTCACGATATCAAACCATTGATGCGTGGCACTTTGTCGGAAAGGGTATTTGCCGCGGCCAGGTATCGAACCCGGGACCTCTCGAATGAGAGGCAGATGTGCTACCAACTGTGCCATGGCCGCGGCCCGAAGCTTGCTTGGGAAAGAGTAACTTTTTCCCAAACAAGACCTATCATTGAGATCCCTAATAGAGAAGGCTTGATAAAACATAGAGGCAAAGGTAGAAAATGTCTAACCAGCATTTTGTCCTTTTGACTCAACATTTTCTGTGCCAGAATGTTCATTCTTCAGCAGCTTTCTGATTGGGCCATCCTGATATTTTGCCATTTGGGTATGTTTTTGCAATCTTGCTGTTCTGAAGAAAAAATCTGCTCAGCTCTGGTAAATTTCTGAGCCTTATAACCCCCATCTTCAGTGTATTGATTCCAACACCTTGTTTAGCTGTAACCCTTTCCCAAACAAGACCTGGTTTTGACATCCCTAATAGAATTAATTGGCTTTGGAAAACATTGAGACAAAAGGAGAAACTGCTGATAACCAGCAGTTTCTCCTTTTGTCTCAATATTTTCTGTGCATTATTTTACACAAATACTATATTTATCAACATTTATTTTGTCGTCTGCAGCAGCTTTCAAATTGTACCAGTCCAAAATTTTGTGGTTTTGGAAAGGGTTAATTTCCTGACATACTGTGTTTCAGAATCAATCTTAATTGATTAAAGACCAGGAAAACTGATGTTAACTTGTTGCAAACTGGTTTTCCTTTAGGCAAGTTTTGTCTCTTTTCTGAATTCTGAATCATTAACATTTCCAAAACAATCTCAAGCTTTCACATCCAGTAAAGCATTAACCTTTTCCCAAAAAGAAAGACTGTAGGGTGATCAATTTCAAGAATACAACAAGATGGATGTTCAAAAAGATAGAATAGGACAAGAGGATAAGACGATAGGATATGTTTACAATATAGCACAAGAAATATTTTGGCAAAGGGAGTATGCACTTGATGAGCAATGAAAATGCTCATTATATCATTTGCATCACAATTGAACAATATCAGATGAGTCAAAGTCTTGATATCTCGAGACTAGGTGAAATGACGATCCATGCGACTTCGGCACGACAAGTTTTAACTATACTTTCTTTGTATATATATTGTTTAACTATAGTACGTCTGTCTGTCTGTCCATCTCTCATACGAAAACTGATAGGAAAAAATTTACATTAGCATTTTCGGGGGGACATTAGACTAGTGCTAATTCACAAGCACATCAGGTTGTCAATGAAAACTTACAAAAGTGTAATGTCCCTATTTTTATTATGCCCCCCGATAGGGAGGCATCATAAATTTGACTTGTCCGTCCGTCCGTCTGTCTGTCCGTCCGTCCGTCATTCCGTCCAAAAACTTTAACATTGGCCATAACTTCCTTATTACTTAACATATTCGCTTCATACTTTACCACAACCACAACATTCCTTGGTACATTACCTTTCTGTAGGCACATACTTTGGTGACCTTGACCCCTGGATGACCTTGACCTTGAACATAGATTGGCCATAATTTAAAATCAAAGCGGTGTCGGGGGCATTGTCATCTTACAGTGACAGCTCTTGTTAGCTCACCTGAGCACAAAGTGCTCAAGGTGAGCTATTGTGGTCACTTTTTGTCCGTCGTCTGTCTGTCTGTCTGTCTGTCTGTCCGTCCACAATTTCGTGTTTACACTCTGGCTTCTACAAATATAAGCCAATCTTGACCAAACTTGGTCAAAACATGTATGAAAACTGATGTTAACTTGTTGCAAACTGGTTTTCCTTCAGGCAAATCTTGTCTCTTTTCTGAATTCTGTATCATTAACTTTTCCAAAAGTATCCAGAGTTTTCACACCCTATCAAGCAATTAACCCTTTCCCAAACAGATTCTAGGGTGATTAACCCTTTCCCAAACAAGACCTGTTTTTGACGTCCCTAACAGAAAAGGCTTGGGAAAACATTGAAACAAAAGAAGAAACTGCTGATAACCAGCAGTTTCTCCTTTTGTCTCAATATTTTCTGTGCCATAGTTTACCCAAATCCTGTCATTTTTAATACCCATTTTGTCATTTCCAGCAACTTTTGAATGCGACTACCCTAAATGTTTGCTGTTTGGGATAGGGTTTATTCATTCCAGAATCTGCTGATCACAACAAAATTGATGTCCAGAAAGATGAGGTGGCAAAATAACAATTTCATTTCTTTCCCTACTGTATTTCAATAATGAATGTACTTGATGAGCAACAAAAACGGTTATTAATCATTTGCATTTAAACTGAACTAAATGGGACGAGTCAAATTCTGGATATCTCAAGGTAAAATAACATTCCCTGCCACTTTGACACAAGTTTTACTGTACTTTCTTTTTATGCCCCGGTATCGAAAGATGGGGGGCATATTGTTTTACTCATGTCTGCCTATCCGTCTATCAGTCTGAAAACTTGCATGAAAACATTAGCTTTAGCGGGGGCATTAGTGTTTCACAAACACATCTTGTTGTCATTGAATTCTTACAACAGTGTAATGTTCCCGTCTTTCTTTTTGTCATTGAGTATAATTGATTGTACTTTATTTTTCTGCTGACTATAGATTCAAGCAACAGTTTGGTACTATCACTTTTCATCCTATTTGCCAGACAAGGTTGTTTCAGCAAATACGAAAATAGCATGAACGAGTTAATGTCAGTTTTCCTAGTCTTTAATCAATTAGAATTGATTGTGCACAATGTGATGTTGCAGCAAATTAAAATGTAATATCTCAGGTTTTTACAACAGTGTAATGTCCCCATCTTTCTTTTTGCCACTGACTATAGATTCAAGCAACAGTTTCCTAACCTATCACTTTTCATCCTATTTGCCAGACAAGGTTGTTTCAACAAATACAAAAATAGCATGAACGAGTTAATGTCAGTTTTCCTAGTCTTTAATCAATTAGAATTGATTGTGCACAATGCGGTGTTGCAGGAAATTAAGGCTACGGGAGGTGGTTAGGACAAAATGGGATCAATACTTAATCTTTCCCAAATAAGGCCTGGTTTTGATGTCTCCAAGAAAATAGTTCTGGGAAGCCATTGAGGCAAAAGAAGAAAATGCTGATAATCAGCATTTTCTCCTTTTGCTTCAATATTTTCTGTGCTATATTGTAAACAAATCCAATTCTTTTTACCATCCTTTTTGACATCTGGAGCGGTTTTCAAATTGGAACACCCTATAATTTTGCTGGTTGGGAAAGGGAAACCTTGAAAGCTCTATTTTCACTTTGTCTGGTTTACTTTCCAAACATTTCTCGCCATTCATTAACACAAAATCTGGTCTTGATGTAAATATTGAATTAAAAGTAGCAAGTTCTCCTTTTCCCTCAATATTTTCTACTCTATGACATATACATCTTTGTTTAGGAGATGGTTAATGTCATGATTGTCCTTGTAAGGGATGGCACTGACTTAATATATCAGAAGGCTTCAGCAAATTATCTTGTCTTTCAGTATTTACTTTGGTCTTGATGATGTTTGGATTAAACGGCCCATTAATCCCAATAAGGCTTCTGAAATATCATACATATTGTGTTGTTTTGAATGAGTTGGTCCATTTTGACTTTTGTAGAAGGGAAAACTTTTGAAAATATATATAGAGAAAAAAAAAGCTTGATTGTCCTAATTAGGGATGGCACTGAATTAATATATCAGAAGGTTTCAGTAAATTAGCCTGTCTTGTAGTGTTTACATTGGTGTTGATGATGTTTGGATTAAACGGTCCACCTATTCCATCAAGGCTTCTGAATGGAGTAAGAACAAAAGTTTGGACCAGTCAAATTTCAATAGTGCTGCCATCAACAAACAGTATTCGAGTGTGGATGGCAAAATTTAGCAGATTGTCCAAATGAAAATTCTCTTTGACATGGTAAAAATGATTGAAGAAAAGGAAGAAAATGCTGGGACAAGCATTTTCTTCCTTTTCTTCAATATTTTCCAAGGCTTTTAAATGCTCAGGTGTTTTAAATGATATCTCTATTTTGGAAAAGAGTTAATACACTGATAGTCCTTGTAAGGGATGGCACTGACTTAATATATCAGAAGGCTTCAGTAAATTAGCCTGTCTTTCAGTATTTACTTTGTCTTGATGATATTTAGATTAAACGGTCCACTTATTCCTAGCAAGGCTTCTGATCGAAGTTTCAGAAAATGTTGGTAATGATTTGCGTTGTTTTGAAGTTCTAAGAGGATTGATCCAGTCCCAAATAACACCCAATTTTGACCTCTGTTTGTTAAAGAGATGGCACTGACTTAATATATCAGAAAACTTCAGCAAATTAGCCTGTGTCTTAATATTTACCTAGGTCTTGATGATATTTGGATTAAACGGTCTACTTATCCCTGGAAGGCTTCTGATTGAGGTTTCAGAAAATATTAGTCATTCATTGTGTTGTTTTGAACGAGTGGGTCCATTTTGACTTTTGTAGAAGGAAGAACTTTTGAAAATATATATATAGAGAGAGAAAAAAAATAGCTTGATCGTCCTTGTAAGGGATGACACTGACTTAATATATCAGAGAACTTCAGTAAATTAGCCTGTCTCTTAGTATTTACATTGGTCTTTATGATGTTTTATATTAAAGGATCCAATTATTTCCAACAAGGCTTCTGAATGGGGTAAGAACAAAATTCGGACCAGTCAAAATTCAATAGTGCTTTAGACAACAAAATTTATCCATTCGCCAGAATGAAAATATTTGTCTTTATGAATGGAGTTTGAACAAAATTCGGACCAGTCAAAATTTAATGGTGTAAAGACTGCAAGATTCACCTGACTGTCAGAATGTAGAATTCTCTTTGACCTGGTAAAAAAATATTGAAGAAAAGGCAGAAAATGCTTGAATCAGCATTTTCTGCCTTTTCTTCAATATTTTCCAACACTTTCATACTATTACTAACAAGTCAGTTAATCAACCCTTTCCCAAAACAAGACCTGGTTTTGACGTCTCTTATTGAAAAGGTTTAAGAAAACATTGAAATAAAAGAAGAAACTGCTGATAACCAGCAGTTTCTCCTTTTGTTTCAATATTTTCTCTGCTATATTGTACAAAAATGATAGCTTTACCAACACCCATTTAGTTGCCTGTAGCTGCTTTTGAATTGAACAACCCTAAAATTTTGTTGTTTGGGAAAGGGTTAAATTGCATCATCTTTGTTTGGGAAAGGGTTAACAGACAATTGTCCTTGTAGTGGGTGACACTGACTTAATATACTGAACAAAAGTGAAAACGCTACACTGCAAGATTTGATTTTTCGGGAAAAGTATCGAACTAATAACATGAAATATATTTTGACGTTATTTTCCAGGCTTTCAGCAACCGTTTTGTCGAAATTTCATTGCCCTGTCTCTGTTAATGTCAGAGTTACAGCCCTTAATGCGTTTAGAGCTAATTTCATCTAACACTACATGTGCGCATGCGCAGAAAACGATTCATTATTTTTTCGGAATTGGCCCTATCTGGGTTGCCAGAAAAACACTTAAAGTCTCACATATTTCTTGAAGCAAGCTCTAAAATCAAGGTCTAATCTGTCAATTTTTCGAATTACCTCCCTTTAACATAAACATATAGGGAATTTAAAATGTTTCGTATTCACAAATGTATCCCTTTTTTGGATTGGGCTTTTTTGCAACATCAAGCTGGCCTTACAGGGGACTTTTGAACCCTTTCTTCGACTAGGATTGTTCCCAGATGTCCATGCAATAGTGATTTCAATTTCCTATGGAGATTACATTGTAAAATTTTCAAGCTCTGGAACATAATGACCATTCTGATTTTCAAACATTATTTTCTAAACGCTGAAACAATGTTATGCAAACTTCTTTACATTTTCTGATTTATAACTTGTCAGACTACTATTCCGTGCAGTCCGACATGGTTTGCATTCTTCTGCTTGGAGATCTGAAGGTTTAAATTGTGTAAAATTTCAGTTCAAATTGTACACCTGAAAAACGGACCCCTGTCACATTTAAAGGGTCCGTTTATTTTCCCCATAATTAGGATCGACAGGACATTTAGTGCTTGGCACAACCAAGTCAATGAACAATGCGAAACACTTTCATTTGATTTTTTTACTTGTTGTTTTTATAAGAAATATGACAAGCAAAGTAGGTGTAGCGTTTTCACTTTTGTTCAGTATATATCAGAAGACTTCTGTAAATTAACCTGTTTTTCAGTGTTGACATTGGTGTTGATGATATTTGTATTAAACGGTCCACTTATTACAATAAGGCTTCTGAAATATCATACATATTGTTTTGTTTTGAATGAGTTGGTCCATTTTGACTTTTGTAGAAGGAAGAACTTTTAAAAATTTATATATAGAGAGAGAAAAAAGCTTGATAGTCCTTGTAAGGGATGTCACTGACTTAATATATCAGAAGACTTCAGCAAATTAGCCTGTCTTTCAGTGTTTACATTGTTGTTGATGATATTGGTATTAAACGGTCCACTTATTGCAAGGCTTCTGAATGAAATTTCAGAAAATGTTGGTTATAATTTGTGTTGTTTTGAAGAAGAGGATTGATCTATTCCCAAACGACACCCAATTTTGATTTCTTTTGTAGGGAAAACTTTGAAAATATAAAAAAAAAAATATGCCAGATATCAAAAGATCAGACATATTGCTTTGTTATTGCTGTTATTGTACTGTTGTTATCATATCGATTCAGCACCAAGGTACAATGAAGCTTGGAGGGACAGTTTAGGATATCGTCAACCAGTCATGGATCCTATGCTCGGTATACAAAGAACCACGATTAACAATAACCTCAGATCTGAACTTATGATTGCTTTGTTCAAATTTATTATAGCTTTACAGATTTTTACATGCTGTTTAATTTGTCATTTCAGCACCAAGGTACACGACGTCACAATGAAGCGTGGAGAGACAGTTTAAGATATCGTCGACCTGACCTGGATCGCATGCCCGGTATACGTAGAATCACAATCAACAATAATCCAATGATTGGAGACCAGGGAGCCACTGTGCTGGCTGAGGCTTTGAAGGATGACCTATGGCTTAAAGGTATAGTAATTGAACCATTTGGAAAAAGAAAAAATCCAGCGCTTTCAAGAAAAAAAAATACCCATTGCCACTGTCCACATAAAAACGATTTTGATGCTGCTCTTTAAAAAAACTAAGAAAAACAATGTTGAAAATGAAGAAATTGCTTGTGACAAGCAATTTCTTCATTTCCCACAATGTTTTCTTCTTAAAAAGTAAGAAAAAGTGGCAAAAAAAGTGGATTGTGTGCCCGGTATAGTAAGGATTACGATTAACAATAATTCTATGATTGGAGACCAAGGCGCAACTGTGCTGGCTGAGGCTTTGAAAAATGACCTCTGGCTTAAAGGTATAATGAACACTTTCTAAAAATCGGGACCATATTGTTATACTCTTGTTCGTCTGTCTTTCTGTTCAAAAATTAACATTGGCCTTTTTGGAGGCTTTTGTGTTTCACAAACACATCTTGTTCAAAAAAGGTTTTTTAACCCATTACCACAAAATGTGTCTTTTTGATGCTCCTTGTGCAAAAGGCTTGGGAAAACATTGTGGAAAATGGAGAAATTGCTTGTGACAAGCAATTTCTTCATTCCCACAATGTTTTCTTCTTAAAAAGACAAAACATGGCTAAAAAAGTGGATTGTGTGCCCGATATAGGTAGGATCAGGATTAACAATAACCCCGTGATAGGAGACCAGGGTGCAACTGTGCTGGCTGAGGCTCTAAAGGATGATCTCTGGCTTAAAGGTATTCTCAACAAACCATTTGGAAACAAGCATTAATTTCTAGCTCCACTGGCCGTCGGACCAGAGGGCTTTTGTCATGGCGGTGTGTCCGTTGTGCGTCCGTCCGTGCATCCGTCCGTAAATTTTTTCTTTAAAAATCTTCTCTGAAACTACTGGATGGATTTCAATCAAACTTCACAGGAATTATCATTGGGTGACCCTCTCTCAGATTCCTTCAAAGAATTGGGATTGAATTAGAATAACCCGAGTTATCTGCCCTTGAATGTCAAAAATAGCTGGTTTTGACTTTACTCTACAATCTACAAATATTGAACAATCAAGACAAAACTTTGACAGAATGATGGTGACTATAAGATCTTGCCTTGGTAAAATTTTCAGCTTGATCTGAATTTTACATCATGAGTTATGTGCCCTTGAAATTGACAAAATTGCCATTTTCGGCTTTATTTTCCCTTTTACAACCATTAGTATTAATTAATCAATACAGAACTTTCGCAGAATCTTACTGACCATACGATCTTACTTGCTTGTAATTTTCAGCTTGGTCATGCATTTGCTTGTTTGCACAGCCTGAACCTTTGAAATTGCATTCAACAAGACAAACAGTCAGGCCTGTGGAGCGCTTCCCGACCGCCAGGGCTGTCTAGTTAATCTCTACATTTCCCACATTTCTTCTTAAAATTGATAGACCAAAAATGGCAAAAAATGTACGATTTTATTTACTTTAAAATGTTGTCTTTGAATTACGACCAGTCTAAAATTTTGCTGTCGGTTAATGATTTCATTTCCAATATCAATCTTTACAAAACTCCAACTGTATGTCCAGCGTCTTCAGAGCTAATGACTTGTCCCATCTCTTGTAAGGGTCTGTTGCATGGATAAAAACTTTAACCTGGATTAAGTCTTGAGCACTAATTATACGCCCGAAGGGTCGTATTATGTTATGACCCCGCTCGTCCGTCTGTCCGTCCGTCTGTCTGTCTGTCTGTCCGTCCGTCTGTCTGTCTGTCCGTCCGTCCGTCCGTTAGCAATTTCTTGTGTGCGCAACTCCTCCTACAGTTTTGATCGGAATTTGATCAAACTTGCCACAATAAATCTCCATGGTGTCTAGTTGTGCACCTCGCTTACGGAATTCAGATAACTCTTTTCGTTCTTGAATTATCTGCCCTTGAATTAAAAAAAATGCCCATTTTCTTGTGTGCGCAACTCCTCCTACAGGTTTGATCAGAATGTGATCAAACTTGCCACAATGAATCTCCATGGTGTCTAGTTGTGCACACCGCTTACGGAATTTAGATAACTGCTTTCGTTCTTGAATTATCCGCCCTTGAATTTAAGGAAAAATGACCATTTTCTCAAAAATGCCCATTTTCTCCTGTGCGCTACTTCTACAGTTTCAACCAGAATTTAATCAAACTAGCCACAATGAATCTCTATGGTGTCTTGTTGTGCAAACAAAATTTTGATAACTTTTCATGTTTGAGTTATCTGCCCTTGAATTGAAAAAATGGCCAATTTTTACTGACAAGCCCCTCTCGGGCGTATATGCGCCGCTCTGCGAAGCTCTTGTTATTGAGAAATAGCGTTGATATTTCACACATTGATACCTTCTACGCCAGCCATTGAAATGAAAGAGACTTTGAACTGAGACATTGTCTACTTGTATAACTGCTGATGTACAAGGTAACATTTAACCCTTTATCAAATGACAAAAGATTATGGCGGTCTGATTTGAAGCTCATGCAGACTACAAATTGAACTTTGAAAAAAAGCAGGACTTGTGTCCAATATAACAGAGAAAATATTGAGGCAAAAGGAGAAAATGCTGATCATCAGCATTTTCTTCTTTTGCCTGAATGTTTTCTCAAGCCTGTTCTATTAGAGACATCAATATCAGAGGCGCAATCTTTAGAGCGAGATTTCTTGAGATTTCTTAAGATATTTTAGGATAAAGTGTTCTTTAGAGCAAGATTTTCAAGATGCGTAATGAGAGGCGCCATTACCCTATACTTGGTGCGGAACCCCTCGGTTAACTCTGTAGAAACAACATAAGAGAGAATTTACTGAGTTATTCCTAATGCTCCATGGTAATGCTCCATACTTCATACAAATGACATCATCATGATGTCATTTGTATGAAGTATGAAGCATTTGGAACATCTCGGTCATAATCTAGGTCTGAAAAACGCGTTCTCTAAAACATCTGAAGAAATCTTAAAAACTTTCGCTCTAAAGAACACGCCTCAGGTCTTGTTTTGGGACAGGGTTAATGAATGCGTTTATATTTCAGCCCTAGATATGCAAGGCAATGGGATATCATCTGTCGGTGCCAAGTCCTTACTAGATGTTTTGAAGTACAACACCACTCTGGTTGTCCTCGATGTAAGAAGGAACCCACTTATAGGTAAATACCCCAATTAATGACCAAGATAAAAGCAATAACTTCTTCAAATTATTCTCAAAAGGGGAATTAAAGTTACTATTTGTTGAAAAGTCACTTTGTCTTAATATTTCGGCCCTTATTGTTGGTCTTTTTAAAGAAAACAAAGCGCTGTTAATTAAAACTTCATTGTTCTTCACTATTTGGTACATGTTTATTGCTTAACCCTTTCCCAAACAAGACCTAGTTTTGACATCCCTAGTTGAATAGGCGTTTGAAAACATTGAGGCAAAAGAATAAACTGCTGATAACCAGCAGTTTCTCCTTTTGTCTCAATATTTTCTATGCCATATTTTACACAAATTCTATCTTTAATAACTTCTATTTCGTTATTTGTGGCAGTTTTGAAGTGGATCACCCTAAAATTTTGCTGTTTGGGAAAGGGTTATATTTTACTGTTACAAGAAATAACAGGAACATACGTTTAACGGTTGCCACGCGTCGGGGAAATGTCAGGGAAATTTAAATTTTTTCAAGGTCAGGGAATTGTCAGGGAAATTTGTTAACTGTCAGGGAAATTTGAAAATACAGGCAAATGTCAGGAAATTGTCAGGGAATTTTGAAAAAATAAGATGCATTGCCATATGATTAATGATTTCAACGTCGCCTTTTAAAATTGTCTCAAAATATCGCAAGTTGCCGCAAAATAACCACAAAGAAACATGTCAGGGAATTTTCCAATTTTGTCAGGGAATTGTCAGGGAATTTTATTTCCTCTGACCAGTGGCAAC
Organism: Fragum sueziense; assembly: GCA_963680895.1. Classification (NCBI taxonomy): domain Eukaryota; kingdom Metazoa; phylum Mollusca; class Bivalvia; order Cardiida; family Cardiidae; genus Fragum; species Fragum sueziense. The sequence goes on from OY804610.1 coordinate 19,958,637, forward strand.
CCTGTTTAAGTGCACCAGCTGCCACAATATATAGAGGATAATAGTTTGTTTCCGTGTAAGATCGATTTATATTTCATTGAGTAAACAACAAAAGCTTTAGCTTTCATTGTTCACGAAATGAAATATCAATCAATCTTACTTGTAAAACAAACAATTATTCTATTTCTTTAATGCAAAAAATAGACAAAACGCAAAAAAATATGACAGATTTTCTTAAAGGGCGTCATTATGCACGTGACTGCTATGCAACGCTTACGATGACGTCACTTATTTGGCCCGGCTTAGATAACGTCAGATAGGGTGAAATAAACGAAAGCGGGACACAAGTTTTTGATAATTTCACTGGATAGGCGGTGAGTTTATCAAAATGATAATCTACCATTATTTCCGGATAATTCACCAAAAAGCATTAACCCTCTCCCAAACAAGACCTGGTTTTGACGTCCCTGATAGAAAAGGCTTGGGAAAACATTGAAACAAAAGAAGAAACTGCTGATAACCAGCAGTTTCTCCTTTTGTCTCAATATTTTCTGTGCCATATTACACACCATTCTTATCTTTTATAACATCCATCTTGTCGTCTGCAGCTCCTTTGAATTTAGAGCACCCTAAAATTTCGTCGTTTGGGAAAGGGTTAAAGAAGAATGCAATAAACACATTCAATCAAATAAACAAAGGTTGAATGGGAGGTATTTGTACTTCAACTTGACATTTGAAATGGGTTCTGTTTTGTATGTTTTAACTTCCTTTCTCTTTTTTTGCACAGATGTTATAAGTAAGTGTGTGATTTGCCAGCTTTTGATTGCTTGATTGTATGATAAAAACTTGGCTTCATAAAATATATGTTAACTTACATATGTACTGTCATTTATTTGGGCAGGGATATGGCAATGGATTGGTATAGCATTTGAGAACACATCAAATTATGGTTGTTTAAGTGCCATCTGTACAGAATTAATGATGCCTAGCCTCTGGTACATGCTCCTGTGTGCGGTCTCCGTCTAAAATGTATGAGAAGTCATGCGATTCACGCATGTGCAACATATGAATTTGGTGGGCGCAATCACGACGCAGACTGCACACAGCAAAGAATTGACCGAACATATCTTTTCTACGACCATTCTGTGTCTTATAGAACGCCAGGAGCACGCAAGACAAGTACTGAGCATGTACGACAGACGTGTGTATGACATAGGGAACATTATTCTGAAATTCCAGAAAATTCACAAAGAATGCGTACTCTCGAAAGAGATTCATACTTTTGACCGGATTTGAATGTAAAATATTTTGAGGCGCTCTTACAACCCGTCGTGTGGCTTTATAAATCGTGCGATTTAAAAAGTATGATTTATAAGGACGCACAACGGGTTATAAGAGAGGCTTCTCTTACAGTTTGTAGGGGTAATAAATAAGTTATAAAAGAACAATGTGGATCTTGATCAAACTATGTGTATACATGTATGATTTATATGTTGATCTGGACCCATGTTTGATTAAAACACCATAAGGGCCGGACCCCTATTTCCATATCTCAGCTCATAATGTATTTGTTTTGAATGAACTCTGATGTATTGTAATGATGGGTTAATGAAAGCTAATACATGCAGATATAGAGAGGAGGTATTCATTTTTCGAAGTTCATTGTACTATTAATCATTTATCAAACCCTATGTATTGTGGGTACTCATTGGAATTGTCAAATGAGTACCTACTACATAGAGTTGGATTTGAAATAATAAAGAATGCCTTCACCCCCCTCTTACATGTTGCCCTGGACTGTAACAGATATATTCATGAAATATGACATTTTTGCTTGTCTGAATTAATTGAATTACTAATAAATATAACTTGTAAATATGTAGAAAATAGGCAGAACATTGTTTGAAAGGAGAACATGAAACCATACTTCTTTCCTTACATCCAATGTTTTTCCTTGCTGCTGTTAAATGTGCACTGTGGTAATTTGTATAACCAAGTTTTAAAGTGACATATCACATTTATTTCATTATTTTAACGTATGTCTTGATGCAAAGATTATTTATTCTAATGCATAGAAGTGCTATCAGTTTTTTGAAGTTGTTATTTACAAACGAAAAATACACCTTTAAAGTTGAGACAGAAATGACAAATTCTATATAAATCTGAACTGTTGTCCACAACAATTTGTTTATTTTTAGCACAAAAATATATATTTCTCGTAAACGGTTCAATGTTTTGGCTTGAAATTTTCAGAAATTTCATAAGAAAACATGCTCTTTCAGATAGAATAAAAGTAAAATTTATGTAAATATAATCGTGAAATGTCACTTTAAGGAATAATATTTTGATAAGTTTGGGCTAATGTAAACTAAGTTTAGTTGACTAAACTTGTTGCTAAAAAAAAAAATTAATTGCTAGATTATATGTTTTGATGCTTACTTTGGTATTATAGTGTACTATTAGCAGTAGAGTGTGCAGTTTTACAAAATATATTCTTTTCTGTGTGTATGTATTAATTTAAGGGCCCAAGTTAAAAAAAAAAATAGCATCAGAATAAGGCGGGGACAGTTGAAGAACCTTATAACTGCAGCTCAAAACCAGTTGCAGTTACAAGGTTTTTGAAGAAAAGTGATGATATGCAGTCACATGGTTATTAAACCTTACAAATTTTAATTCGGGGTTTTTCTCCTTCTTACACAGGCCCCTTCCCCTTGACAAAAGGCCCCTTTCCCAAGAATTTTTTTTTTTTAAAACATGCAATTTTCCCCAAATATTGAGGTTTACCTTGGAAATTTTGTTCCCCTTTAACAGTTTTACGTGATTGTTTTTTCCCCCCTACAAAAAGGCCAAGCCCCTTCCCCAGACTGAAAGAAAAACCTGTAAAAGCTGGTGTCAAAGACCCTTATATGAATAGCTTCGGAATACATCAAGACAAAAGAAGAAACTTCTGATAAGCAGCAATTTTTAGCGAGCCGGGACTTTATGTCCAGGGAGCTAATGTCACAGCCCTAGTGTCGGCGTCGTGTACCGTCCCGTCCTGTCCTGTCCCGTCCCGTCTTCACTTGAAAAACTTTAACCTGGTCTATATCTCAGGCACTATTAGAGATACAGCCTTGATATTTCATACATGGATACATCTCCACAAGACCTTTCATTTTGGACCATGACCTTTGACCTAGTGACCTTGACCTTGGAGTTTGACCTACTTTTGAAAAACTTTAACCTGGCCTATATCTCATGCACTATTATTGATAGAACTGATATTTCACACATGGATACCTCCTGCCAAGACCTTTCATTTGGGACCATGACCCTTGACCTTGTGACCTTGACCTTGGAGTTTGACCTACTTTTAAAAAATTAGCTGTTTTTGTGACAAGCTCCCGTATAGGCGAGCTATGTTGTCCGCGGACAGCTCTTGTTCCTTTGACTCTAATATTGTCCTAGTGATATTGTACCCATGTCTTGCTTTTTCAACATCAATTCATTCAGCAGCTTTCAAATAAAAGCGATATTATTATTTGTCATTTGGGAAAGAATTAAATGAATAATAGAATTCTTATTTCCAGAGAAAAAGAAATATTGAGTCAATAACTCTAACTTTGTCACCTTTAACCCTTTTCCAAACAAGCCCTGATTTTAAGCTTTGGAAAACATTAAAGTAGAAGAAGAAAATGACGATAATAAGCCATTTTCTCCTTTTGCTTCAATATTTCGCTATGCTTCTTTGAACACATTCCAACCTTTATCAACATTAAGTCATCTGCAGCAGATTTCAAATGGGAACCATCATACTATGACTCTTTTTGATCCCCCACTAGAAAATGAATTTGGAAAACATGTGGAAAATGAAGAAATTGCTTATGACAAGCAATTTCTTCATTTTCCACAATGTTTTCAAAAGCAATTTTCTTCTAGGGCGTCAAAAGGCGTCATTATTTTGGAATGGGTTAAATTGTCATCTGCAACATCTTTCAATTTGGACATCTATAAAATTTTGTCTGGTAAAGGGTTGAACACAAGACAAAACCCAGGTTTATATTGTTGAGATTTCCGCTGGAGACAAATTTAAGTTGGCATTTCCAGATGTGTTTCTTTCTATAATTAAGTCTAAACACTTTTTAGCGAGCCGGGACTTTATGTCCGGGGAGCTAATGTCGCAGCCCTAGTGTCGGCGTCAGCGTCTCGTCTTCAAAAACTTTAACCTGGTCTATATCTCAGGCACTATTTGAGATACAGCCTTGATACTTCACACATGGATACATCTTGCCAAGACCTTTCATTTGGGACCATGACCTTTGACCTAGTGACCTTGACCTTGGAGTTTGACCTACTTTTAAAAAACTTTAACCTGGCGTTAATCTCATGCACTGTTACAGATAGAGCCTTGATATTCTACATATGGATACCTCATGCAATGACCTTGACCTGGGGACATGACCTTTGACCCAGTGACCTTGACCTTTGACCTTGAACTCCTTTTTTTTGCGACAAGCTCTCGTATAGGCGAGCTACGTTGTCCGCGGACAACTCTTGTTTTCTGACGCATTGCTGAGAAATGAAAAACGCTATTCTTTACATTTTACCAGTAGTATTTGAACTCTTTCGATAACTTATAGGGATGTCAAAACCTGGGCCCCGTATTACTAAACATCTTACGATCAAGTTTTTGTGTAAACTTTGTAACAATACATCTGATTGCACGAGAAATCTGACTGAGCCAATCAGGGGTGTTGTTACAAGTAATTATTGAAAAATCAAACGTACGATCGTTAGTAATACGGACCCCTGGTCTTGTTTGGGAAAGAGTTTAGCACAAGACAAAACACAGGTTTAAATTGTTGAGATTTCGGCTGAAGACAAATTTAAGTTGACGTTTGCAGATGTGTTTCTCTCTATAATTAAGGACAGATCCTCCAGTTGTTACTGCGCAACTTACTGCGCATATCCTAAATAACGAAATAAAGCTGTTTCAGTAATTGGGTTTTTCAGCAAATGTATTTCTTACATAATAGTTAATGTTTGGTTGATAAATGACAAGACCCTTTTCGGTTATTTCAATTTTCTCTGTTTGGTCAATTAAAGTGTAATAGTACTCGGATGGTACATTTCGCTTTCTGTTACGCGTTCAAAATGTGGCGTTTGCGATAGGAAACGGAGCAACAAAAGCAAAGTGGTGTCTTTATGAGCTAGTCCGCTTCAGATGGACACAAAAGATGACACGTTTTATTATCTAAAGCTGGTAATAAGGAAGAAGATGGATAAAATTAATGAAACAATTTCGGACAGAGCTGTAAAAAGTTAACCAAATTTTACTTATAACTAAGAAAAACGCTTGGTTTGATATATTTTTCTTTTTTTGTTTTTGTAGGTATGACCAAGCACTATGTCTATACCAAAAAAGAAAAAATTCTTACCGCTGGAATATTTTTTATTATCAGAAACGTTGTGAAAAAAGAGCAATTTCAGCCACTTTTGAAAGAATGTTTTACTAAAAATTTCAAAATCATCACTAAATTTTCCCAAATTGATACTCATTTAGACAGAATAAAACATATTGAACACAATAAAGACTTATTTATGTAATCCTAGTCATTTCGAACACCTTTTTTGTGGGTATTTAAATGACACCTCATTTTTGCAATTTTAGACAAGAGTAGTCCCCCTTGAAATTCAATAACTTTTTAATTCGCTTGGTGACCTATAGTTTTTAAGTCATTTTTTTACTTCTCATATATTTAAATATCAGTACAGAAAAAATAAAAAAAATCTTACCGTGGGAAATAAATGGAGGATCTGTCCTTAAGTTCAAACACTTTTTTCTGACGCATTGCTGAGAAGTGAAAAACTATTTGTTACATATTACCAGTAGTTTTTAGCTCACCTGAGCACAAAGTGCTCAAGGTGAGGTATTGTGATCGGTCGTTGTCCGTCGTCCGTCCGTCCGTCCGTCCGTCCACAATTTCTTTAAAGATCTTCTCCTCCCAAACCAGTGGACCAATTTTCTTGAAACTTGGCAGGAATGATCCTTGGGTAAAGGGCTTTCAAAGTTGTTAAAAGAATTTGATTCCATCAAAGACTCTGGCTGCCGCGGCATGAGAAAAGGGGAAAATAACCAACTCTTTTAAAAATCTTCTTCTGCCTAACCAGTTGGCCAATATTCTTGAAACTTCACATGAATGATCCTTGAGTGAAGGGCTTTCAAAGTTGTTAAAAGAATTTGATTCCATCAAAGACTTTGGCTGCCGCGGCATGAGAAAAGCGGAAAATAGCCAAATCTTTTAAAAATCTTCTTCTGCCTAACCAGTCAGCCAATATTCTTGAAACTTCACATGAATGATCCTTGAGTGAAGGGCTTTCAAAGTTGTTAAAAGAATTTCATTCCATCAAAGACTCTTGCCGCGGCATGAGAAAAGGGGAAAATAGCCAACTTTTTTAAAAATCTTCTTCTGCCTAACCAGTTGGCCAATATTCTTGAAACTTCTCATGAATGATCCTTGAGTAAAGGGCTTTCAAAATTGTTAAAAGAATTTGATTCCATCAAAGACTTTGGCTGCCGCCGCATGAGAAAAGCGGAAAATAGCCAAATCTTTTAAAAATATTCTTCTGCCTAACCAGTCAGCCAATATTCTGGAACCTTCACATGAATGATCCTTTGGTGAAGGGCTTTCAAAGTTGTTAAAAGAATTTGATTCCATCAAAGACTCTGGCTGCCGCGGCATGAGAAAAGGGGAAAATAGCCAAATCTTATAAAAATCTTCTGCCTTCAACTAGTTTGCCAATATTCTTGAAACTTCCCATGAATGATCCTTTGGTGAAGGGCTTTCAAAGTTTCTGAGAGACTTTGATTCCATCAAAGCCTTTGACTTCCGCGGCATGAGAAAAGGGGAAAATAGCCAAATCTTTTAAAAATCTTCTGGCTTGCTACATGTAGTGGGCCAATATTCTTAAACTTCACATGAATGATCTTTGGGTGAAGGGCTTTCAAAGATGTTATAAGAATTTGATTAATGTCAAAGCTCTTAGTGCAGTGGCATCAGAAAAAGGGTAAAAGAGCAAACACTTTTGAAAAGGCTGAATTTTGTTTCACTCTTTTGAAAAACTAAAGAAAAGGGGCTTTATTGCAAAATTCTTAATTTGCTGCTATACAGGTCAAAATGTTTATTTCAATAAGGCAAGAAATTTCAGGTGAGCGATCTAGGGCCATCATGGCCCTCTTGTTTAACTCTTACGATAGCTAATAGGGATGTCAAAACCTGGTCTTGTTCGGGAAAGGGTTTTACACAAGACAAAACACAGGTTTAAATTGTTGAGATTTCCGCTGGAGACAAATTTAAGTTGACGTTTCCAGATGTGTTTTCCTCTATGATTAAGTCTAAACACTTTTTTCTGACACATTGCTGAGAAACACTATTCTTTACATTTTATCAGAAATGTTTGTACTCTTTCCATAACCCTTTCTCAAATAAGACCTGGTTTTGACATCCCAAGTAGGAATAATTTAGGACAATAGGAAGTTGCTGATAATCAGCAAAGTCTCCATACATATTTTATACCTTTGAATTTTACACTTTTGTTATCTGCTGAAGCATTTAAACTGTAACAGGCCAAATATGCAAATTGGAGAAAAGGTAATTGCTTTTTAGCTCACCTGAGCAACATGCTCAAGGTGAGCTTTTGTGATCACCCTGTGTCCGGCGTGCGTCGTGCGTTGTGCGTCGTGCGTCGTGCGTCGGAAGGCGTCAACAATTTCTTTAAACATCTTCTCCTCCTTAACCACTAAGCCAATTCTTACCAAACTTGGCAGGCATGTTCCCTGGGTGACCCTTTTCAAAACTTGTTTTCAAATTTTTGATTCGTCAAAAAATGTGGGCGTGGCAGGGCGGGGCTTATCAGACTTAGAGAAATTGTTACATAATTCTTCAAAAATCTTCTCCTCCTTAACCATTGAGTCAATTTTTACCAAAGTTGGCAGAAATGTTCCTTGGGTGATCCTTTTCAAAACTTGTTTTCAAATTTTTGATTCGTCAAAAAATGTGGGCGGGGCAGGGCGGGGCTTATCAGACTTAGAGAAATTGTTACATAATTCTTCAAAAATCTTCTCCTCCTTAACCATTGAGTCAATTTTTACCAAAGTTGGCAGAAATGTTCCTTGGGTGATCCTTTTCAAAACTTGTTTTCAAATTTTTGATTCGTCAAAAAATGTGGGCGTGGCAGGGCGGGCTTATCAGACTTAGAGAAATTGATAAATAATTATTCAAAAATCTTCTTCTCCCTAACCATAGAGTCAATTTTTACCAAAGTTGGCATAAATGTTCCTTGGGTGACCCTTTTCAAAACTTGTTTTCAAATTTTTGATTCGTCAAAAAATGTGGGCGTGGCAGGGCGTGGCTTATCAGACTTAGAAAAATTGTTACATAATTCTTCAAAAATCTTCTCCTCCTTAACCATTGAGTCAATTTTTACCAAAGTTGGCAGAAATGTTCCTTGGGTGATCCTTTTCAAAACTTGTTTTCAAATTTTTGATTCGTCAAAAAATGTGGGCGTGGCAGGGCGGGGCTAATCAGACTTTGAGTAATTGATAAATAATTCTTCAAAAATCTTCTTCTTCCTAACCATAGAGTCAATTTTTACCAAAGTTGGCATAAATGTTTCTTGGGTGACCCTTTTCAAAACTTGTTTTCAAATTTTTGATTCGTCAAAAAATGTGGGCGTGGCAGGGCGGGGCTTAGCAGACTTAGAGAAATTGTTAAATAATTCTTTAAAAATCAAATGTTGATCCAATTTGTACCAATCTTGGCTGGAATGTTTCTTGAGTGACTGTCTTTACTGCCTGTTGATGAATTTTTGATTCATCAAAAAATGAGGGCGTGGCAGGGCGGGGCTTATCAGACTTAGAGAAATTGTTAAATAATTCTTCAAAAATCTTCTTCTCATTAACCATTGAGTCAATTTTTATCAAACTTGGCAGAAATGTTCCTTTGGTGATCTTTTTTCAAAATTTGTTTTCAAATTTTTGATTCATCAAAAAATGTTGGCGTGGCAGGGCGGAGCTTATCAGACTTAGAGAAATTGTTAAATAATTCTTTAAAAATCAAATGTTGATCCAATTTGTACCAATCTTGGCTGGAATGTTTCTTGATTGACTGTCTTTACTGCCTGTTGATGAATTTTTGATTCATCAAAAAATCAGGGCGTGGCAGGGCGGGGCTTATCAGACTTAGAGAAATTGTTAAATATTTTTTCAAAAATCTTCTACTCATTAACCATTGAGTCAATTTTTATCAAACTTGGTAGAAATGTTCCTTGGGTGATCTTTTTCAAATTTTTTTTTCAAATTTTTGATTCATCAAAAAATGTGGGCGTGGCAGGGTGGAGCTTATCAGACTTAGAGAAATTGTTAGATAATTCTTTAAAAATCAAATATTGATCCAATTTGTACCAATCTTGGCTGGAATGTTCCTTGAGTGACTGTCTTTACTGCCTGTTTTCAAATTTTTGATTCGTCAAAAAATGAGGGCGTGGCAGGGTGAGGCTTATCAGACTTAGAGAAATCATTAAGTAATTCTTAAAAAATCTTCTTCTCCTTAACCAATGGATCAATTTTTACCAAACTTGGCAGAAATGTTACTTGGATGACCCTTTTTAAAATTTGTTTTCAAATTTTTGATTCGTCAAAAATGTGGGCGTGGCAGGGCGGTGCTTATCAGACTTAAAGAAATCATGAAAAAAATCTTTAAAAATCAACCATTGATCAAATTTAAACCAAATCTGGCAGATCTGTTTCTTGAGTGACTGTTTTCAATGTGTGTTTATGAATTTTTTGATTTGTCAAAAAATGTAGGCGCTGCAGGGCGGGGCTTATCAGACTTGGAGAAGTTATTAAACGAATCCTTGAAAATTTTCTTCTCCTTAACTGTTAGACAAATTGTATCAAATTATCCAGGAATGTTCCTTGGGTACCCGTTTTTATTTATTTTTTTACAAATTTGTGATTGGTTGAAAATATGGGCATGGCAGGATGTTTATACGACTAGGAGAAATGACAGGAAAATTCTTTAAAAATCAACTGTTGGGCCAATTTGAACCAGGGATGTTGCTTGAGTGACTCTTTTTAACAATAATATTGTTTGTGAATTTTTGATTTGTTAAAAAATTTGAGTGTGGCAGGGTAGGGCTTATCAGACTTCAAAAAATCATAAAGAAATTCTTCAAAAATCAACCATGGGGCCAATTTAAACCAAGAGAACAAAATGCTTATTGAGTTACTCTTTTCAAACACTTGGTTATAAATTTTTGATAGGATAATAAATGTTGATGAGGCAAGGAGGGGCTTATCATATTAAGCGTATTAATGCCTGTAATGTAGCATTCTGATGTTTCAAAATTGTAAATTGTTAATTGTAAAAGTTTAATCCTGATTATCAAACTGGAACAGCACATGATATTCAATTTTAAAGATGTATGCAAATGCTACTACATGCAATATGATTGAATACTAATGTGACTTCATTGTCTTCATTGGAAATTATGAAACTTAATTTACAATAGCTTGATACGACATACATATTTGTTTACAAAAAAAATTATATTGTACACCATCAAATACAGGAAAAACTCAGGTGAGCGATATCAGTGCCTTTCAGGCACTCTTGTTTAAGCTTTTTTAAGCTAAAAAACATTTTGAGAAGAACAAAATGCTGATTTTGCATTGGTTACCAAAATCAGGATTTTCTAGCATCATGATATGGAAATCATGGAGGGAAATGGAGAAAATGCTGTCTGTTCCTCTGGGGATGCTCTCCAAAGCTTTGTCTATAGGTGTCATGAAAACTACATTTTTTTTAAAAGGGTTGATTATTATGTGTACAGTCAATCTTGCTCATGCGACCACGTGCATTAAGCGACTTTTTGTTTGAAGCGACCACTCTCAGGTCCTCCCTATGAAATTCCTTCTTTAAATTGTTGCATTAAGCGTTTTTCCCCTAACGCGACCAGCGACCGGCATTTTTGGGACCCTCAAACAATGGAATGTTATTTTAAGCGACCGTCCCACATTACTGATCATTTAGGAAAGGTGTCAAACATATGTAATCGATATGAAAGCTGTGAAATTGCCCTAATTAACAGCAATTTAGTCACCTGTGAAGTCAATCAAAACTGTTTAATGAAATGACAGATTGCGTTTTGTTTGTTATGCAATCTGGATTACCGTAATTGATTTGGAATAATGTTCCCCATATAATCTGTTTATACTTTGATCAGAATTTAAGAATAATATTGGATGGCAAAACAAGGGGAGATCATGTCTTATCGGTAATAATAAAGTCTGGCCTATCGAGTATGCTTTATTTAACCATATAAAGAGGAAGATCTAATGTGAAAATATTTTTTGTTCGATTAAATTTAAGAACAAAATAAATCAAGTCACCTTTGAAATAAATAAACAAAAGGAAATAGAACTGTAATGTTTACCAAAAATCGGGAAAATGAAACTGAAATTAATAACCCAGAGATGGTGAAATAATATCTTGTATGTCATTAATTCTTTCATTTCTTTTCACAAGTTGACTAAATCAACGATTTTTCCCTAAATCAGAGATATATTTCCTTTAACTTAACAATAAATTGATCTTTCATACCGTCGGTCGTTATTCAATAGCCCTCTTTTGCAGAAGTAGAAATGTTGGATAAACATTGTGTGCAAGGAAGAACTGGCATGAAAAGTTAGACATTGTATTCAGAGACCGTTTTGTTAAGCGACCGCTTTTGGAATTCCCCAAGGGTGGTCTCTTAAGGCCTAATAAAAAAATATCTGTGTTTAGGGTTTCACTCTGAAAAATTCTAGGTAGGGTAGGTAGGATTTTTTTTTTTTTTTTTTTTTTTTTTTTTTTTGTGAATGATAGATCTACATTGTAAGTTGTAATGAATGCATTTGCATTAAAACAACATGCGATATGCAATGTTTGTTCTCTTCAGTTTGGTGCTGTTTGTAGAACTTTATACTTGTTGTTCACTTCAGTTTGCAGTTATACTTGAGGATTATAATTTAAAGAAACAAAAAAGAAAATAGAAATACAGTGGTTCATTTTGAAATCTGAAGTAGGTTTGAAACAATGAGTCCCAGCCCAAGACAGTGAGTTACCAACTTTATTTTACAAATATCGCAGGGAATAAAGCGGAAGTCAAAGGATGTTGGTAGAAAGTGTATAAATCATGCCAACACTAAGTTTGGGGACAATATGGGGAACATTTAACAAGGTTATTGCATTTACCCCTTCCTTAACTTGGAAGTTGTTATAATAGAAGTGGTAAGTTAATAAGTTTTGGCATTTGGGTTAACACATTTGATTGTGAAAACTGAAATATGTTGAGATTTACCCATAGGCTATAGATAGGTTTTAGTTTACGCAGTAGGAGACAATAATTAGCTTATCACATGTAAATTGTAAAAAAAAGTGTGACTCGAGACAATCAAAATGGTCCTGGCAATCCTTGTATCCTTGCTTACAGACAATTTCTAGCCATGATATAGCCAGGATGCATCAGAGGATATCCTGTCAGCAACAATTTTTCATAAAGATCAACGCTAATTTTTCTTTTGGTCTACGATTTTTTTTTATAATTTTTGTAAATCACTCGCCGTTTTTACTGGCTCGGAGAGTGAAGTCTATCTACTTTCGTTTTGAAAAAAATCTCCGAGGAGATTCTTCACCTTCATCGGTAGTCACAGTCATTTGAGTTAACAGCCAGACTTAATGGATCAAATTAGTTTTTTTCACAACATCATAAGCATCCGATTGTTTCATTTTTCTGATAAAGTTTCGATAAATATTCGACCTGTGTCTGAATAACTTACTGAGTTGAAAATTATTTTGAGGTCAAGGTCAACCGCTGTACACAACGAAGGAAAAACGCCGATTAATCCAATTAACGGTTTCCGGTCGCGGAGTAATACGAACAAAGGAATTTGTTAGTCAGAGATAAGAATCTCGTATCGAACGGTTGGCGAGCCTAAAGTTAAGAGTTATTGATCTCCCATGAACGAATATTGCATTCGCTATTTCTCGTAATTTTCCGACAGGGTCACGGTTACAACCGAGTACAGAATTCTATTTTTAGCGCAAGGAATTTCCCTTCCAATTCGCAAAAAGGACATCCCCGATTTTTTCTTGGAGACAGGCGTAAAAAAAACTTTAGGGTCGGCGGTATTTTCTAGGTAGGGTCGGGAAACCCGAAACACAGATATTTTTTTATTAGGCCTAATACAAGATTGACTGTATATGTTTAAAGTCAATCTAAAAGTTTTAGTCATTGATTTAAGTTACACAGAATGACTGATGCAATTTCACCAAATCTGTATTATAACAATGATAATAATTTCTGCTGACATTTTTTATTCCAGATCGAGACCTTGTACATGCCATTATGGAGCAGCTTATGATTAACTGTAACGGTCAAGACACTGAGGTAAGACTGATTTTGAATAATCTTAACCCCAAAGGACAAAATTTTAGACTTGTCCAAATTCAAAAATGTTGCAGACAACAATTTAAAGTGAATGGATTTTTTCATTTTTTGGTAATTTTTAGCTCACCTGAGCACAAAGTGCTCAAGGTGAGCTATTGTGATCGGTCTGTTGTCCGGCGTCCGTCTGTCTGTCCGTCCGTCTGTCCGTCCGTCCGTCCGTCCGTCCACAATTATAAAAAAATCTTCTCCTCCTAAAGTACTGGGCAGAATTGGATGAAATTTCACAGATGTGATCCTTGGGTCATCCTTTTTCAAAATACTTCAAAGGATTGGGATCGGGGTCAGAATGGGGTCAAAAAGTAGGTCACTAGGTCAAATCTTATTTTTGCTCTAGGAGTCACATTATTGTCTCAATCATTGTGAAAATTGACCAGAATCTTTGTCTTGATGATATCTAGGTCATATAAAAAAGTGGGTCATGCCAGGTCAAAATGTAGGTCACTAGGTCAAATGATATAAAATCCTTCTTTTTTGCTCTAGAAGTGTTAACTTTGGCTCAAATATTGTGAAAATTGCTCAGAATGTTTTTCCGGTGGATATCTAGGTTCGGTTAAAAATTGGGTCATGTGAGGTCAAAAATGAGGTCACAAGGTCAAATATCAAGAACTCCATTTATTAGTCAAGAAGTGTCAATTTTTGCAAAAATCTTGTTAAAATGGCTCATAATGTTTTTCTTTTGGACATTTAGGTCTGTTAAAAAGTTTGTTGTGTGAGGCCAAAAACTAGGTCACAAGGTCAAATGTAATGAATCCCTTCCTTTTGCTCTGGAAGTTCCAATTTGGGCTCAATTATTTTGAAAATTGCTCAGGTTTATTTTGATGATGTCTGTTGGTCATTGAAAACTTGGGTCATGCGAGGTCAAAAACTGGGTCACTGGGTCAAATCTTGATTTTTCTGTAAGAATTACAATATTTGCTCAATCATTGTGAAATTTGTTGGGAATGTTTAACTTGATGATATCTTGTTTCAAAATATTTGGCACTGTCTCAATACCCTCTACCAAAATACTTCAAACTATTGTAATACAAGAAGAAGTGGTCCTATGTTGTGGGGTTTCATGAGGTTTCGCACAGAGACAGTTTTCTCAAAGACTGTTTGGCCTAGAGTCGTGAAATTTTGCGTGAGTTTACATCTCATGGACCTCTAAAAGGATACTTCAAACCATCACTTTACAAGCAAAGAAGCCCTATGTTGTGAGTTTTGGAATTTTCAAGTAAGGAATTCAGACAAATTTATTTTGACCAGGTATCAGCTTATCAGCAGTCACTGCTTAAGTAAATAGTTAGACTGTCTAAAGTCAATAATAAAGGGCTGCCTTATCTGATAATGGAGCTCTTATCTGATAAAGGATGGAGCTACAGATAATCTTTATGCATAAACCCTTTCCTATGATGTCCCTATTAAAAATGGCTTGGGGAATTATTGAGTCAAATGAAGTAAAGGCTGATAATCAGCATTTTCTCCTCTTGCTGTGCTATGTTGTTCATGAATCCTTTCTTACCCACATAATTTTGTCTTCTGCAACTCCTTTCAAATTTGAACAGTCTATTTCTTTTCTGTTGGAAGATTGAACCCTTTCCCAGCCAAGGTTTAAGCCCTTTCCAAATTGTTTCAGAACAGAAAGTCCTTAGTTTTATGCCTTTGAATTTTGCAAAATTGCCATTGTTATTCTTGTATTCTTCTAATGTTAAAAAGATTGATTTCATGGTCTAGCCAGTATCTCAACTATGAATTCAGGTGAGCGATCTAGGGCCATCTTGGCCCTCTTGTTCTTAAAAATATTGTGGGAAATGAAGAAATTGCTTGTCACAAGCAATTTCTTCATTTTCCAAAATGTTTTCCCAAGCCTTTTCTTGTGAAGGAGTCAAAAGGCGTCACTGTGCAGTAATGGGTTAAACAGGTCTGCTACGTAGCTGGTTTCCTCCCTTGAATACTCTCTGGAAAATAGCCAGTCCTGATAATTGGTCTCCTTGGATTTTACCATAGGCTTCTTTGCACCATAAAATTTACAACTAACCCATAGAACAAAGAAACGATTATATTTATCTCTATGCAGAATTCAAATTTCATGTTTCATTATGTTTTCCTTTAAGGAATTTATAAGATGAAAAGAGTTTTATTTATCAGCAAAATGCTTTATTCAAAATAAAAATCGCAACTTCCCCATAGAGATTAAGGATAAAAACCAAGGTAATTTGGAAAATGGGCCGGCTGAACGTTTGGTGCCCCTCTGTTTTTATCATTAGAAAACAAGGGAAGATAACCGGCTACGGTTCCCTATTTGTACCAGTCTAAAATTTATTCTCTAGGAAATGTTTGATCTGCAATACCGCGGCCATGGCGCAGGTGGTAGTGCATCAGACTCTCATTTGTGAGGTCCCGAGTATGATCCCTGGTTGCGGCAAATTAATATCATTTCAGACAAAATAGTCTCCCTGAGGGCTGGGTTATGAGAAACGATAGAAATCCATGGTTAGGTGCTCCAGCCGCTCAGATATGACCGTAGCAGTAAGAAACATTGTGTCAAACCCCATTCAATCAATCAATCAATCCAGCCGCTGTGATATGTCCTTAGCAGTTGAAAAGATGTTAAATCCCAACAATCCAGATGACATGATATGACCATAGCAGTTGAAAATGGTGTTAAACCCCAATCAATCAATTCAGTCATCGCGATATGACCATAGCATTTGAAAACTGCAATAAACCCCAATCAATTCAGCCGCTGCGATATGACCGAAGCCAAGGGCGGATCCAGAAATTTTTTCCAGGGGGGGTCCAAGCCAATGATTTTTTCCAGGGGGGGGGTCCAAGCCCAAATTATGGCTTAAAACATAGTAAATATGTAACGTTACACTAAATTTATATAGTCAAAATTTAATTTTCGGTCAATGCCAGGGGGGGGGGGGGGGTCTGGACCCCCCCGACCCCCCCTCTAGATCCGCCCATGACCGAAGCAGTTGAAAACGGCATTAACCTCCAATCAATCAATCAATCCAGCAACCCCAATATGACCATAGCAGTTGAAAAGGGCGTTAAACCCCAATTAATTCAGCAGCTGTGATATGACCATGGCAGTTGAAAACGACGTTAAACCTCAATCAATTCAGCAGCTGATATTTGATCATAGCAGTTGAAAACGGCAATAAACCCCAATCAACCAATGATCAGTAGAATCCTAATTGCTTTGAGATAGAACCATAGATACGACTACTGTAATTGCTAGTTGTTTAAGATTAACCCTTTCCCAAACAGGACCTGGTTTTGACGTCCCTAATAGATAAGGCTTTGGAAAACATTTAGACAAAAGAAGAAACTGCTGATAACCAGCAGTTTCTCCTTTTGTCTCAATATTTCCATATTGTATTACACACAAATTTTATCTTTTACAACATCCCCTTTGTCATCTGCAACATTTTTCAAATTGGATCACCCTAAAATTTTGAAAGGGTTAAACCCAAATCAATCAATGATCTGATATGCAGCAGTACAAATTCTAATTGCTTTAAGATACAAACCCAGATTCCACTGGTGTAATTGCTGGTAATTTAAGATCAAAAGCCCTGATAGATCTGAAAGTGCTGAATCCTTTCCCAATCAAGACCTGGTTTTGATATGCCTTATGGTCAAAGTTTCGGAAAACTAATGAAGCAAATGCATAAAAATCTAATAACCAGCACTGTCTTTCTTCTTTTACATCAATATTTTCAGTGCTAAATTTTATGAAAATCATATCTTAATCAACAACTATCTCTTGTCTGTTTTAGCTTTGAAGTTGAACAAATTTTATACTTTGTCATTTTGGAAGAGTTGAGATTTAAAGCACTGATAGCCCTTTGAGTACTGGTTGCTTAATTTCTGTCTGAAAATAACTTCATTAAGAATTCAATCTGAAAGTAAATGCATGTCGTCTGATTGCATGTTTGATAGTCATTCTGATTGTGTTACATGCTGCTGTTTAAATACTTATAACTGAGGTCCCGTCTCCATATGACCTTAGTTGTTGAGTTGGAAATAAAACTCCATTCAATCAATCAATCATATTTACATTGAGACTTTATTGTCTAGCAGTCATGACAGAGGACTGTTCGACTGTCAAACATAATTATCTGTTGTCTAAAATTTTGTGTTTGTTTCTCACTGCAAAAAGTATACTATTAGTAAGAGACCATGAATTACAGGTCTATCTTAGTAAGTTGTCTAAATATTTTGGAAGAAGGTTCATTGAATGTTAACCCAGTCTCAAATATCAGACCCCTCAAGAAAAAGGTTTAAGAAAATATTTTGAAAATGAAGAAATTGCTTGTCACAAAAATGTTTTCCACCCTAAGAGATGTCATCATCATCATCATCATCATCATCATCGTGTTTAGATTATCCAGGCCTTCGATTACTCCTCTGGTGAGGGTAGGGCCTGGGATCAGAGCCTTCCTCTCCATGTGTGATGTAAATATTTGAAATTGCTTTCAGTTGTAGTTGTCATCTGCAACATACTTGAATTTGATTAAGTCTAAAATTTGTCCATCTGGTATTGGTTTAATGTCTCTTGTAAACATGGTATTCTTATAATGATTCACTTCTGTTTTCCAGTACAAATGGATAAAGGCAGAAGAAAATCTCGACAAAGGAAAACAGTCAAAGAAAAGGACAAAAACTTTGAACAGCAGCTTTGGTAGAAAGACAACTATTAGGGTATATGATATTTCTGTAATTTCATGTTACATTATGGCAGGTAATAAATGGTCAAATATTAACGAAATTTTAATAATTTTGTAAAATTGTTTGGTTAAGTGTTTCCCTAGCATGATACATACACATTCTATATAGAATTCTTAATTTGAGGCTCAAAAAAGATGTTGTAGTTTTACTGGTGAGAGAAATGACTGGAATGCTTGGTTAGATGCTCCACCTGTAAAAATGGCCTTAACCTATTTCAGTCAATTTATTAATCAGTAAAATGTCTTCTAATTAGTTAGTTCATAAGTCAATTAATGAATTAGTTAATCAATCAATTTTGCTACAGAAAACAAGATCCGCTGAGTGTATAGGTGTGTCTAGAAAAATGAAACTTGGTTTTGACATTTTTTGATAGAATAGTTTTGAGAAAATATTGAGGCAAAAGAAGAAAATGCTGATGATCAGCATTTTCTTCTTTTGCCTAAATGATTTCTGTGTTATTTAATTCCCAAATTTCACATTTAGTAAAATCCATTTTGCCGTCTGAAGCAGCTTTTAAATTTAGTCTATCAATGGAAAAGCCTGTTAATCAAACAACTAGTCAATCAATTAATCAATTAGAAAATCAATTAATCAATCTTGTTACAGATAACGTGCTGCATCCAGGAGAAGAACAAGATCTGCAGAATCTATAGGTTTGTCTAGAAAAATGAGTTAATCAATTAGTTAATCAATAAATCAGTCAATTAATCAATTAGTTAATCAATTAATCAGTCAATTAATTAATCAATCAATCAATCTTGTCACAGATAACAGCAGGTGCTGCATCCAGGAGGAGAACAAGGTCTGGAGGTCTATAGGAGTGTCTAGAAAAATGAGACTTGGTTTTGACGTCTTAAGATAGAATAGTTTTGCAAAAATATTGAGGCAAAGGAAGAAAATGCTGATAATCAGCATTTTCTTCTTTTGCCTCAATGTTTTCTTTGCTATTTTCTTCCCCAATTTTACATTTAATTACATCCATTTAGTCGTCTGAAGCACCTTTTAAATTCAGTCTATCAATGGAAAAGCCAATTAATCAATCATTTAATCAATTAGTCAATCAATTAATCAATAAGTTAATTAATTAATATTGTTACAGATAACAGCTGGTGCTGCATCCAGGAGAAGAACAAGATCGGCAGAGTCTATAGGAGTGTCTAGAAAAAGGAATTAATCAATTAGTTAATCAATTAATCAGTCAGTTAATCAATTAGTTAATTAAACAATCTTGTTACAGAAAACAGCCGGTGCTGCATCCAGGTGCTGCATCCAGGAGAAGAACAAAATCTGCGGAGTCTATAGGAGTGTCTAGAAAAATGAAACTTGGTTTTGATGTCTCGTCTTGAGAAAATATTGAGGCAAGAGAAGAAAATGCTGATGATCAGCATTTTCTTCTTTTGCCTCAATGATTTCTGTGGTATTTTATTCCAAATTTTTACTTTAAGTAACATCCATTTTGCCGTCTGAACTGCAGCTTTTGAATTCAGTCTATCAATGGAAAGGCTCATTAATCAATTAATCAATTAATCGATTAATCAATTAGTTAATCAATTAATCAAATCTTGTTACAGATAACGGCAGGTGCTGCATCCAGGAGGAGAACAAGATCTGCGGAGTCTATAGGAGTGTCTAGAAAAATGAATTAATCAATTAGTTAATCAATCAATTAGTTAATCAATCAATTAGTTAATCAATTAATCAGTCAATTAATCAATTAATCAACCTTGCTACAGATAACAGCCGTTGCTGCATCCAGGAGGAGAACAAGATCTGCAGAGTCTATAGGAGTGTCTAGAAAAATAAATTAATCAATTAGTTAATCAATTGATTAATCAATTAATCAATTAATTAGTCAATCAATTAATCAATTAATCAATCTTGTTACAGATAACAGCTGGTGCTGCATCCAGGAGAAGAACATGATCTGCTGAGTCTATAGGAGTGTCTAGAAAAAAGAAAAATGAATTGATCAATTAGTTAATCAATTATTTAATCAATTAATCAGTCAATTAATTAATTAATCAATTAATCAACCTTGTTACAGATAACAGCTGGTGCTGCATCCAGGAGAAGAACAAGGTCGGCTGAGTCTATTGGAGTGTCTAGAAAAATGAATTAATCAATTAGTTAATCAATTAATCAATCAATTAATCAACTAAGCAATCAATCAACCAATAAATTAATCAATCAATTAATCAACCTTGTTACAGATAACGGCTGGTGCTGCATCAAGAAGAAGAACAAAATCTGCTGAGTCTATAGGTGTGTCTAGAAAAATGAAACCCATCAGTTCAGAAGGAGTTAAAGCTGGGCCAGGCCTACCTTGGAGAACTGCTGCTAGGGCTAATAGATACAGGTAAAGTGATTGATACATGTGCCATAAAAGTAAACATCTGTTGTCCCCTTGGTAATGTATCACCCTTCTCAGATTTGATAACCTATAAGGATTGCATTTTGATAACCAGTAAAATTTTTTAGGAGAAGGGTTGCTACACTGGTAAACTGAGTTTGTCAAATGGACAAAGATGATTAAGTTGTCTAGAAATCCAAATTAATTTGATTAAATTTTGTGTCAGACTGTCCTGGGATTTAATTGCCACTTCAGCAGACAGTGAAAAAAAACCCCAAAACAAGTCAGCACACACATAAGTCCAATCTGACCTTACTCTACACTGCTTACTTATTTACAATTAGCAGATTTTCATTGATTTTGACATGAAAAATTTACAAAACAAATTTCCTTGAATTTTAGGGGCTACCCTCCTGAACACAACCCTGGCCAAAGCAGTTTATTAGAGAAAAGTGAAGACTACACACCTAGATCTCTGAACCAATCTGCGATTGTGTCTCTTGGTTTGACAATCTATTATCTTATGATGTGTTTCATACATTGATATTGACACTTTTCAACAAAAACCTTGTAACTGCAGATTAAAACCCTTGTAACTGCAGCTTAAACCAAGCTGCTGTTACAAGGTTTTGTTGAAAAGTGACAATATTTTGCAACTTGCAGGGGCTATCCACCTGAGCACATCCCAGGCCAAAGCAGTTTGTTGGAGAAGAGTGAAGATTATACACCTCGATCTCTAAACCAATCTGCGATCGTCGTTTCTCACGGTGACATCAGCGTGGAAGACGAAGATTTTGATGATTCGGTCCAGGAGGAATTTGATCGCATGAAACTTGACGATAGTAATTTGTCAACGGCAATGAAAGGAAAAAATGTGCAGGTATGAATTTTATCACTGATTTGGCTATCTTGACCCATTACTAGATGGCAAAAATATTTGAGTTGAAAGATATTGTACAGTACAGCTCGCACGTTTTTTGCCTAAAACGCTCGCCCACCGCAGTCAAAAAAAAATTCGGGTGGAAAATCGCGGTGATTTGCCATCGCGGCCAGAGCATTTTTCCACTCGAAATTTTCTTGCATCACGGCGATTCGCCGCGATGGGGGGAATCGCGGCGATCGCCGCGTTCGGGTGGAAATGCCAGGTACGGCCAATATTATCCTACAGCGCTCAGTATTAAATGCGTTTTTGTTAAGTTTATATTATTTCATCCTGAGTGTGTTTTAAATTGATTTACAGAACTATTTCAGAAATAAAGAGAATGTTATATTAAATACAAACGTTTTCTATAAAGTTCTATGAAGTCCGGTAATAACACATCGTTTTTGTAAATCAAAATATATAGTTATAGGTTATTATAGAATATAGAACAGGTTATTTCCGCTTCTTTGTACATTGTATTATGCTTTGTTATGCTTGATTTAATTCAATTAACTGTTTATATAATATTCTGTTTTTTGCAGATACATGTACGTGAAATCGTAAACTGCATGTTGGCTTCCCGGTCATAAATACGAAGAGTTTCTCTGTTTGAATTACATATCAAAGTAATGCGTAAAATTTGACTACTTTTCAGTTTACAAAATAAACCAGTAAACCTGCGACTGGCATTTAAGGTTTATTTTTACCATGTTGGAACTTGCATGCATGTTAAAAGAAACACCGATGTTTTATGCATGACGCTATATTCTTAGTTACGCCATTTCCAAAATTGCTACGATTTGGCACGTCCTATTAAAAATCTACTCATACGATAAGTTGGATATTGCTAAAAACATGATTGTGAAGGATATATTACAACAATAGGAACTAGATAATGAGACACAAGAAGACCAGGGTAGTAATCAGTATGTTCTTCTTTTATCTTAATATTCTCAAATCATTTCTACGATAGCCCTTCACTCTCTTTCGAGGGGAAGAATATCCGGGGATCCAATAACAAAGCTGAGCACTGCAGAAAACAGATCAGAAAATATCGATAAAATTGTCTACAATATACAGGTAGCATAGAAAATGTTGCGGTAGCAGGGGAAATGCTGATCATCAGTATTTCTTCTTTTGTCTCAATTTGTTCTCAAGCCTTGTGTATGTATGTGTTATTCTATAATTACTTGCGCTTCCAAAAAAACTAATTTTGTGCAATCATCACTGCACAAAGTATCTGCAATTATTTTGTAATCTATATGCATGAAGGCCGTGTAGCAAAGATAAAAGAAAAATAACTTTGAATACGTTGAAAAGAAGGCAAAAGGGTCATTTTTCTGTTGAAGTAGAAGAAGAATCCACAAACCCATTCAAAATTAACAAAAATCAAATCTGCAAAGGCATTCTTATCTTATCAAAACCTAATATATAATTATATAAAACCCATTAATTACGATAAATCAGCCAGAAAATACAGGCTTACCTGTCAGCGTGAATCGCGGCGAAAAAATCGCGGCGATCCCCGCGATTTCGGGTGGTAAAACACGCTCGCCGCGGCCACCGCGTTTTTCCACCCGAAATTCAATCGCAGCGATGCGCGGAAATAGGCAAAAAACGCGCGAGCTGTACTGTAGGTGACATTGTCAAGCACTTGAAATATTAGTATTTGGTCTTCTAGGTAGAAAATATAGTGGGAAATGAAGAAATTGTATGATTTCAGACGACGGTTGTCTGTCTGTCTGTCTCAGTCCAAGTGAAATTGTTGTAAGCTCTTTGTTCAGTTTAAATGTGATTAAGTTTAAGCTTGTCACAATGTTTCTATTTGATGTCTAGTTTGCCCGTGAACTTTTATACATGTATTTGAAACACTTGTTTTTTGTACATGATCCTAAAATTTAGGTCTTGTTTTAGGAAAGGTCAAGATTTATGTTTTTGAAGAATGATTGTATTTTATGTTCAGGTTGAACTTGTACAGTTAAGAAGACAGATACAGGAAGAAAGACTGGCTAGGATGAAAGCTGAACAGAGAGTTGTTGAGGTAAATAATTTGTTATTTGGACTGGACTGTAATTATGGGTGGACTTGATTTGGGCCACTCCAATTAGTTGAAGTTCTGTTTAACCCTTTCCCAAACAAGACCTTGTTTTGATGGCCAAAATTGAAAAGGCTTGGGAAAACATTGAGACAAAAGAAGAAAATGCTGATAATCAGCATTTTCTCCTTTTGCCTCAATATTTTTCCATTTTATAGTTTACAAGCTCCTTACACACAGGTATATTCTGTTTTTATTCACCGGACAGGGTGTGGCTAAGTAAAGAGATTATTCGATGAGTTTACTTCTCGATACCTTGGTTGATAGAAGAGAAAAAACGTGCGGCACGAGCATGAACATATTTCAAATTGAAACAATGTGCTATTGTAAAATGTGTTGTCATAAAACCTTGTAGCTACAGATTGATTCACGCTGTAGTTATAATGTTTTGCAACAATACCGACGAATTACCACTTATCGAGAAGGCTGTTTCTCCCCAAGCTTAAATGGAATGAACCGTTTACTAAGCTCCGCCCTTTCTCCTGAATAAAAACAGAATATAGAGCTTGTTTTGTCACCTGCAGCTACTTTCGCATTGGAGCAGTACAAAATTTCAATGTTTGGGAAATGGTTAATTGGGCCACTCCAATTATCGTAATTATTCTAATAAACGTCCATATTCTAATAAACGCCCATCCCCCAAATCTCGGTTGAAAATCTGCTTGCTTCAAGCACAACTTTAGCAAAAAGGGGTGATTCTAATAAACGCCCATCCTCTGATTCCAGATTAAAATAATATAAGTCATAACCAAAGAACATTTCTAAAAACAATATAAAGAGGATGTTCAGCCCTTAATCTGTTGGCAATGAAGGAATTTCCTTGAACAATCGTATTTTGTAGTCCTTATAACAAAACTTTGCCAAATTCGACTAGCTGAACTTCGAGTTCATAAAATGACGCTTGATTAGAAAATTTTGACAGACAAAATAAGAATAACTCTAATATACGCCCACCCCCTACTTTTCTATCAACCATGTTTATAATAAACGCCCGGGCGTTTATTAGAATAATTACGGTAGTTGAAGTTCTGTTTAACTCCCAATTTCAATCAAGTGAAACAGAGAGTATTCTTGTTGTACACTGAATACTCAACCTTACAAGCTGGGAACTTCATAGTGTGACATCATCAAAATGGCTTCTGATAGATGATAATTCAAATACATGTATTTTGATAATCATTTTCTCTCATACAATTTAACAGAAATGAAAGGCAAAAAAAAAAATAAAAGCTAAACAAATGTTTTGGACATATTCTATGGTGAATTAGTTATCGTAGACATGCATATTGATTTGGACAGTTCTTTGATATTAAAATTTTGACTGCAATTTGGCTCTTTATGAAAATGTATTTTATCTGCAACATAGGTCTGTTAAAGCTACAAAGGGTTGCTTTGGGTATGATCACATTTACTGATTGGTCTAGTTCAGTTAGGAGAAATGTTACCTTTCATGCTAAAAGGTTACTCCTCTGAAATGTGAAAGAAATGTGCAGACTTACTAGAATCAAAAATTTTCAGTCTTTGGCAATTTATGGATCTAGATTGTTTTTCCTATCATACCTGGTACTATATGTCCATTTTCCAATTTATGCAACATTGATTTTCCTCTTTCAAGTCTGATCCTTTTCTCAAACTTTGGTGTTATGGACTACCCAAAATGTGCCTTTTAGCATGATGGGTCACATTTCTGGTTTCTATTTCCAGTTGACATTGGACAATAAGAAGGTTAGAGAGGAGAACAGTCGACTACGACGTAATAAAGGCAGCTTACTGGATGACGACAGTGTACTTGATAGTATTGAAGCATCGTTCAAACAGTTTCATGAATTCCTCGATCTGTTGCGCGATGCAGGGTGAGTTATTCGTTGCCTTCTTTTCTCTTAATATTGTCACCCACCAATGGGTTTGAAATCGTTTAAAACCTAAGTGGGCGAGCAGCTGGAGGCTCGGTAAGGGTGTTGTGGTAGTACTGGTTTGAGAAATAACAGGAATCCATGGGTAGGTGCTCCAGCCGCCGCGATATGACCCTGGTAGTTGAAAACAGCGTAAAACCCCAATAAACTCAAACTCTTTTCTCTTAATGTTTTGTATACTATACAAAGTATACTTGATGGCAAAAGTGTACTTTACAATACTGAAGCATCTTTCAAAAAGTTTCATGAATTCCTCGATCTATAAATTGTAATTGATTAGACTGATCTGAAAACCTTGGTTAGCTCAAATGAGATAATTATGGCCCTTTACCTGGAATGGCCCAACCAGTCTCATTTCTGGTCTAATTCTAAAAATAGTATAAATTTCAGTTGTCCAGACAACTGCCATCTTTACAATTTGTCCATCTCATTTCAGATTGGGGAAGTTAATCACGATGGCCGGACTCGATGCTCAGGATTCCCCATTCAACAACAGCTCAAGGGAACATCTGCCAAAATTCCGCCAACAAATCTCGAAATCAAACGGATTCTCCGGAGACATTTCGTCTGAAAACCTAATTAATGATTCTATAACACTATACGGTAAACCACTAAATGGTAACATCCATCCAAAACCGTATCTGAGTTCCAATCTGGATGATCCAACGATGAAAAACAATTATATTGACAATTCTCACGAAGATGCGCAGCAGAATAGACGTGATGAACTTTACGAGAGGATCCTCCACGAAACGAGCAGTGCCTTTAAGCGACTTAACGATCACGACGTGACGGTCGATACGACACAAACACAAGATGATAATGATTACGAAGAACGGGATGAAACTCTCAGTCCCGTCAGAAAAGATGTGACACCAAAATCCCGCATTCCAGTACCAGATCGTAAAAATCGTGAGTCCGATGTCGAGGATAGATCGTACATGTCGGATAACTTGGATAGCATGAGAGGTCCAGAGGGCGAGATCATTCGAAGTTTGTCGCCTTTTGATGATGAGACTCCTCGTCCTGCTGAACAAAAGCAAAAGGGAGGTAATAACGATGATTCCAGAGATAATTATGATGATTCGAATAGAGTGGCCTCCCCTGATAAAGGTCAAAGCCAAGGTCGGACCTCGCGAGTGAGTGATTTTAGTTACGGAATGGACAGTTTTGAGCAGTCCTACGTGAGTGAACGTGGGGAAGTTGTACATTTGGGAGACAATATTGATTTTTACCCGGAGTCCCCCTCTCCCATCGCACAAGAAAGCGATCAGGAGGAATTTTGATTTATTATTTGTTTACCCTTTCCCAAACAACATTTTTTTTGTGTGATCTACTTTAAGAACTGTTACAAATGACAAAACGAAAGTTATTGAAAATGTTATTTATGTATAATACAATTCAGAAAATATTGAGGCAAAAGGAGAAAATGCTGGTCACCAGCATTTTCTTCTTTTGTCTCAATGTTTTCCAAAGCCTTTTGGTCGTTTGGGAAAGGGTTAAATGTGTCTTGTAAGATTGAGTTGAAAACCCATTCATTCCCACACAATGATACTTTTCCACGCCCCACAAGATATAGGCTTAGGAAAACATTGTGGAAAATGAAGAAATTGCTTGTTACAAGCAATTTCTTCAATTCCCACAATGTTTTCAACCCTAAAAAGACCAAAAGATTTTAAATTTCTTTCACTGAAAATTGTCTTCTGCAACATCATACAATTTGAATAAGTCTAAATTCTGCTGTCTGGTAATGGGTTAAATCTCCCATGAGACCAATAGTATTTCTCCTTTTGTCTCAATATTTTCTGTGGTTTATTGTACACATTGCTTTTGCTATTAACACACACTTTGTCATCCGAAATTGGAACAGTTAAAAGAGTTAGTATCAAGAGAAGAATGTTGACTGGTTCCTAGTGAAAGTAATTGCTAATAAAACAATGAATATTTCTATAAGGAATTTGTTCAAAAAGTCGTTGAATTGAAAACAATGAGAAAAAGGACATAAATGGCTTGATATAGGCATTTTGTTCTTTTCTTTTTCCATAGTTAAGTTGTCAATATTGGGGACATTTTGGTTTGTTTGAGAAATTGATGGAAAGGAAATCATTTAGCAAAGTTAGAAGGTAAACTATGATAAGAACATAAAAATTAGTTCTTGCTTTTGTAGCTTTTGTTTTAGAGCTAGTTGTAGATTTATTTATTATATTTGATAATTGGTATGCCCCAGTATCGAAAGATCGGGGGCATATTGTTTTGCCGTTGTCTGTTCGTCGGTCTGTCAGTCAGAAACTTAACGTGAAAACTTGATATTGGCCTTTTCGTGGGCATTGGTGTTTCACCAACACATCAGGTTAAATAAGTATTAATAAGTTTCACTAATGTATCTACATTTGGACTTAGATGTAGAATAATTGTCTCGTGCCTTTTGATACTAACATGGAGCTTTTTCAGCTTGTGCCTATGCACATTGTGATGAAGATCCGTGCTGTTGTCTAATAGATTTGCAATAGTTTAACCCCTTCCCAATTAAGACCTGGTTTTCATGAATTGGCTTGAGAAAACATTGAGACAAAAGGAGAAAATGCTGGTAATCAGCATTTTCTCCTTTTGCCTCAATATTTTCCTTACTATATTGTACACAAATCTTTTTTCAACATAAATTTTGTCTTCTGTAAACTGCTTTCAGTTTGGACCAACTTAAATTGTCGCCGTTTGGGAAAAGGTTAAGGCAACTGTAAGACAAGGAAATGGATTGCAATAGCAATTAATTTTGTGCTAAAAATAAACTTAGTTTTTGTTATGGTTTGATAAAGCGTCAGTGTTGTGATAAAATCTCGTAACTACGGCTTGAATCAAGCCGTAGTTACGAGATTTTATAGCAACACACATGAAATACTATTGTGTTTGTCCGAAATAATGTCACGGCCTACTAGATAAAATCGTTCCCTATTTGGCTGCACTATTCAGTAAGCTGTAGATCTTTGCTGGTCTTAAATATTTTAAGGATTATAGTTCATCATTAGATACTAAACACTTTGTGAATCTTCGTTTGTCATTCATGACAACGGAAATGGGGAACCGTAGCCGATTATCTTCCCTTGTTTTCCAATAATAAAAACAGAGGGGCACCAAATGTTCAGCCTGCCCATTTTCCAAATTACCTTGGTTTTTATCCTTAATCTCTATGGGGAAGTTTTATTTTTTTTTTTTTTTTAATAAAGCATTTTGCTAATAGATAAAACTCTTTTCATCTTACAAATTCCTAAAAGGAAAACATAATGAAACATGAAATTTGAATTCTGCATAATCATTTCTTTGTTCTATGGGTTAGTTGTAAATTTTATGGTGCAAAGAAGCCTATGGTAAAGTCCAATTAGACCAATTATCATGACCGGCTATTCTCCAGAGAGTATTCAGGGGAGGAAACCGGCTATGGTTCTCCATTACTATGACACTCTTGTTTTATGTATTTTGATGCCCCATAAGATAAAGGTTTAGCCCTTTCCCAAACGACAAAATTTCAGGGCTGTCCCATTTAAAAGCTGCTGCAGACCACAAAATAGAGATGTTGATGAATATTGAATTTGTGTCCAATATAGCATGGAAAATATTGAGGCAAAAGGAGAAAATGCTGGTTATCAGCATTTTCTTCTTTTGCCTCAATGTTTTCCCAAGCCTGTTTCATTAGGGACGTCAAAACCAGATCATGTTTGGGAGAAGGTTAAGAAAACATTTTTGTAAATGAAGAAATTACAACTAAATATCATTGTGTTTAACAATAAATATTTTTTCTTAGAAATAAATCTTTTAACAGATATTCATTTTGTTTCTTGCTTACAACTCCCTTTTTATATGCCCAAAGGTTCGTATTATGTTATGGCACTGGTTGTCCATCCGTCTGTCCGTCCGTTAGCAATTTCCTGTGAGCGCAACTCCTACAGTTTTGATTGTAATTTGATCAACCTTGCCACAATGAATCTCCATGGTGTCTAGTTGTGCACACCGCTTAAAGAATTCAGATAACTTTCGTTCTTGAATTATCTGCCCTTGAATTAAAAATATGCCCATTTTACTGACAAGCCCCTTTCGGGTGTATACGCGCCGCTCTGCGAAGCTCTTGTTACATATTGATAACCAGCAGTATCTTCCTTTCCCACTATGTTTTGAATCTTAATTTACATTTTGTGATGTCATATGGAATTCTATTGCATTAAAACAAGTCTGAAATATTGATTTTTGGAATTTGATAAAACCAAGATAACTAAAACTCAATATTGTAAACAGAGTGGTATTGCTATAGAACGCAATTGACTGGGTTGCAAATAGCTATGAGTTATGTTCAAATCACGATCCTGAATTACCAATGGGTAGATATTGGGCAATTCGTAAATAAATCACGATAGTGCGTGCCCACTATTTGACCATGGCCTTTGAATTGAATATTTACCTTTTCTCGACCAAGACCTAGCCCTGGTTTCTCAGAAAAAAACTTAAGTACATACTTATGAGAACATGCTCAACTTCGATTGAATACTCTCCAACGTTGAAGGGTATTTGATTGAAGTGCATGTGGATGGGATTTGAGTGTGGTGCTCAGGTTTGAGTTTGAGAACATACTTAAGTTTTTTCGAGAAGCTGGGGCATGGTTTGACATCTCTTAACACTTGAGAAAAAATTTAGACAAAAGATGAATACTCTGATAGCCAGCATTTTCTTCTTTTGCCTCAATTGTTTCTTTCTTATATTTTTAATTAAATCCTATCTTTATCAACATACATTTTGTGGTCCGGAGCAGCTTTTGAATTGAAACACCCTGAAATTTTGCACTTTGGAAAAGGGTTAACAAAGTCAAGTAGTCCATCGGAGACTGAATCCATTTTACCAACTGTGCCATGGCCATGGCCTGCAAGATTAATTCAATTAACCCTTTCCCAAACAAGACCTAGTTTTGACGTCCCTATTAGAAATGGCTTTGTAAAACATTGAGGCAAAAGAAGAAAATGCTGATAATCAGCATTTTCACCTTTTTGCCCCAATATTTTCCATGTTATAATTTGCACAAATCCAATCTTTTTCAACATAATCAGCATTTTCTCCTTTTGCCCCAATATTTTCCATGTTATAATTTGCACAAATCCAATCTTTTTCAACATCCATTTTGTCGTCTGATGCAGCTTTCAAATTGGAACAGTCGAAATTAAGACATTTGGGAAAGGGTTAATCTTGAAGGCCTTAGCCATAGCCCAGTTGGAAGCGCATTAGACTCTTGTCAAAGAGCGCCCGGGTATAAGCTGTGGCAAACATCATCCTATGACATTAGCCTTGGACCAATGGTTGCAGTGTCCTCCCCAGCCCAATAAGCTGTATCGGTCCCACTACAGCTTCATGTAAATCAATGTAATGCCCCTACAGCAGTGTTCTCCCTAGCGCAATAAGCTGTATTGGCCCCACTACAGCTTCTTGTAAATAAGTATAATGCCCCTACAGCTTCAATAGTTCCCCACAGCTTAAATTCTTCAAAATGGACACCAAAATAGGAGGACTTTTAAGCATTTCACATTAAAAACTGATAGATAATGCACATTTACAATTGCAGATGTAATATAGGTCATAAAACATTATGGGAAAAGAAGAAATTGCTCGAAATGAGCAATTTCTTCTTTCCCCATCATGTCTTTATTTACATATTGTTTACCAATACTTAATATGTAATTTGCCACTACAGCTTTAAATTATTCTTGGTTGGATAATAGTAAACCTATGTGGGCAAGCATCTGGATGAAAGTAGTTGTGGTTGTGGTGTTGGTTATGTGCTCCAGATGCAGCGATTTGACTAGTAGTTGAAAGATGCATTATTCCCTAATCAAGCAATCAACCCTTTCCCCAACAAGACCTGGTTAACTCTACTAGCCGAAGGCCAGCGGGGCTTATGTCATGGCCCTGTGTCCATCGTGCATGCATGAGTCCGTCTGTGCGTAAACTTTTTTCGAACATCTTCTCCAAAACTACTGGACCAATTTCAATCAAACTTCTCAGCAATCTTCCTTGCACGAATATCTTCCAAATTCCTTGAAAAAAAAATTCTGTGCATTAATCAAATTAAATTTTTGAAAAATCTTTTAAAAAAATTCTTTTCGAAAACTACTAGACCAATTTCAACCAAACTTAACAGGAATCTTCCTTGCATGAATCTCTTCCGAATTCCTTGAAAAAAATCCGTGCATTAAATAAATTATATTTTCAAAAAAAAAATCTTATAGGGAGTCAAAGAGTCATTGTGTGGAAATGGGTTAACCCATTACCAAACGGCAACATTTTGACTAGTCCAAATTCAAAGATGTTGCAGACGAAAATTTCAATCCAATGAAAATTAAATTTTTTCGGACTTTTTTGGTAGAAAATATTGCGGGAATTGAAGAAATTGCTTGTCATCATCAATTTCTTCATTTTCCACAATGTTTTCCAAGGTGGTTATCTTATGGGGTTTCATTGTGAGGTAATGGGTTAAGGACCGATTCAATTTGCGATCGTAGGCAACAAAATACGGGTTCCGGTTCTTTACATTCAAATTCTAGACATGGATAAAGGTCAGGTCTGACGAATGAGAAAATCAGATCTGTTCGCTGGGATATTAGATTTAGTTTCTTGTGTTTTCCT